>SNQJ01S0007086.1:73079-86036 GCA_010110895.2 Picea sitchensis
GTAATTTGATTTCTATTATTTTTAGCTATGTCATCTCATTATTCAAAAACTAATCATCATTTTATGAGTTTTTGGGTAAAAATCACATCATCAGAATTCTGCAAACCACCCCAATATGATTAGTAAATTATTTTGGATTAAGTTAGATATTGCATGTATATACTTAAAGAAATAAGTGGTATCTAAGTATTTCTAGATCAAGTGGTATCAGAGCTAGTTTTTGCATGTGTTGCAAGTTGTTGATGTGACATGAGATTCAAGAGTTTAGTTGGTGAATATTTTGAAGGATCTTATCAACAAGAGAATATGAGTAAATTTCTCATGAAGTTGAGGCTACAAAAGAACATTAATAAACAAATCCATAAGGATAATTTTGAGCTAAGAATGGAGTTGCAAGCTCTTGAGGAAGAGAATCAAAGGATGCAACATTGATTGTTATATTATGAATAATTTCACATGAGATTTTTTCATGAATTAGAAAGAAAGTTTCAGATATTGGTACCATCAATTAGTAAAGTTGGACAAGAAGAGAATGAGAATACTCCATTGCAAGAGAGACTATCTCCCTCAAAAAACATGATCGATAAAGATGATTCTTCATATTATTTTTTTCCTCATCAAGATGGAGAATGCTCGAGGGTATATAAAAAAAAGAAAACTTCATATGAAGAAGTACTACATAAGCAATTGGCCTTACCTTCCAGTCGAGATAAGAGTAACATGTGTAAGGCATCTTCAGGGAAATATGTGCATGCTACATAAGAAGGAATGAAGACTTTTCCCACTGGTGAATGGTCTATTTATCCATGTGCTTCTTCTGGAACTAACAACCATGATGTGGACAAGTGTAAAAGAAGATATTCCATGCCAGTAAATCCCTCCAAGATGAAGGCAGATCATTTCTCAAGTCAGAGGAAAAGAAGGAATGATAAGAAGGGATCGTGGAACAAGACACTCTTCTCTTATTATGGTAAGAGTGGACATGAGATCGAGAAGTGTTGGATACTTTTCTCAGAATTATGTCCAAATTAGAACATAAAGGATGTAAAGACACTTGAAAGAAGACAAGAAACAACTCTAGATGAAGTTAATAGTCTTACTAAAATGCTGGTATTTTGGGAGAGAATATTTCCTGATGGCTGGTATTTTCAAAGTGATATATGAAGACATCAAAGAATGATTTGTGGAAAGTGGATCATCTCGCCACATGAATGGGATGAAATCAATATTTTTGAATTTGTTAGAGTCTGACATAGATTGTGTTGTGGGATTTGGAACAAATACTAGACAAGAAATAAGAGGGCATGTATATGTAAGATTCTAGCTCGAGTCGGGAGGATTTTTGGGAATAGAAAATATGTTGTTTGTTCCATACTTGAAGGTAAATCTACTCTCACTTGCAACATTTGAGGATGGTGGTTATGAAGTCACATTCCAGAATGATTGAGTACTTGTGTACTCAAGAGAAGCAAATCCAAACACCTCAATAGTTCTTGGTATTTACAAAGAGAGGTTATACAAGTTATTAGGAAGATCTATAGTTTGGTCTAATGTTTAGTTGGATTTGGCATCAAATTCTGCATTAGATTCAATTTCAAACTCAACATTAGCATCAGAGGAATTGTTAGAGGTTGAAAGTTGTGAGACTCCTCCGAGTACACTAGGGAGAATGAGTCCATAAGTACACCCATATTTAAATTTTCATTGTAAATATAATATGCATATGTGTAAAAATCCTAAAGTATATTTGAAGGCCTGTAATCCTCTCATTGTAAATTATAAGAGTGAGAGGAACTCTGTAAATTTCTATATTTCCACCTTATATGATGTTGAGAGTGAGAGGAGTCTCGTTATATATATTTCTATATAGACACCTTTACATATTGTTATAGAGTGAGAGGAATATCGTTGGAAATATTTTTAGATAGGCACCTATACATATAATTTATAGTGAGAGAAATTTTGTTATAATTATTTCTAAGGCCTTTAAGACAACAATATGAGAAATTGTATTATCTTGTAATCAAGATACATATGGATCAAATTGTCTAAGACAACATTATTTTTTTTGAAGAACTGAAAGTGAAGGAAAAGAAGGATGTAGGTAGTTGGAACATGTATATCAGAAGAGAAAAGAGCATCAAAGTAATGAAAAAATTTCTAGAGATGGTAAAGGAGAAGTAATCCTCCTTAGAAAATAAGAGGCATTAAGGTGTATTCTATAAGCATATTTAAATTCTATGTCATGTTCGTATGGATGTATACCTTGAACATAAGAAATAAAGTATAGATAATAACATTACAAGCATAATTATTCTTCAAAGAGAGAGAAAAAATGGAGAGATTATTCATTCAGAGACTGCTACAGATACATCAAGAAGTATAAGAATAGAGAGTCCAAATGGGAAAGTAAAATATCAACATTCAACTTGGTTTCATATTGGTCGAGATGGAATTTGTTCAATAGAAGGAGATGGGAGTGGATGTTGAAATACAAGTATAGGTATTGAATAGATTCAGTGAAAATACTTTTATTGTTAGGAAATCTATGAGCTAGAACTAGAGCTATTAACAACATGGACACAGTTAGAGATATATTCAAGAGAAGCAGACATAATTACATTGATCTATTACATAATATCGAAGACCCAATATGAATACTAAATTACAAAATATTCAGCAAGATGGAAGAGTGAATTATCATCACTAAGTTTTTTAATGTCTATACTTTTGGAGGTCCAAACTTTCTTCAGTGGGAAGGTGTAATCTAGGAGGATATAAGGAATGCACATAGAGGTCCCATGTGAACCATAAATGCTCAAAATTCAAATGTCTCAAAATGTCCCAAAAAATACATCATTTCATAGAGCTCATTGTCAGCTTTCCAATGACGTAAATGACACCTCAAACAAATTTTGTGTGCAATCATTCTAACTAGTCAAAGTTCTAGTCAACCAGGTCAAAGGAAAAAGTACATGGTAAAAAAGAGGTGACATGTGTCACCAATGAAAGGGTGACATGTGGCACATTATTATTGGAAGTTGACAAGGAAAATTGTACCTCCAGGTGGATGAATTTCAAGTTGAAAAGTGTCACACAAGTGGTCCAATCATCCATTGAAAAGTGGCATTGGAGAGCTAATGAGGGGCCACCACATGGCAACCTCCCATTAACAAATATTGGTTAATGTAAGTTAAAATTATGGAGTCAACATGGTTTGAACCCGTGACCTTCATAACCTCCCAAGACTTAACATAGCCCCCACTACCAATGCACCCTCATATGTGACTTAACTTTTATATGTCAGATAATATATTCAAATTTTTGTTGAAGTTTTTTTGGGAGGAACAAGACTAAGGGCCTAAGTCTCAATCCATATCCCTTGATTCATTTATACACCATGTAAACACCAGTCCAAAGCATGGGGGGATGTAACAAAGTTCACGTGGGAAGTTTAAAACAATACAACCGATGTATATATATATATATATATATATATATATATATATATAATGTGTTATATATATACCATGTGTTATAAAACATGTCAACGAATATGCCAAGGGTCATGGTGAATAAAACCCCCAATTTTTGTTAAATATAGCCAATAGTTTAATCGTTAGGCCAAACCTCCCACATTTAATTCAATTTCACTAAATATAGAGACAAGTTGCTAGTTAATTTGGACAGGGAGTGTTGGATAGGCATTATGGATTCAGTTTCACAAAAATCTTAGGTATGGAGAATATGCGTAGAAGAGGAACATTCAAGAGAACAATGCATAGTAGAGTCACATGCAGGAGAACATTGCATAGAAGAGGCATATTCAGGATTACAGTACGCAGTAAGAATATACTTAGCCAAGAATAAAGCAAGAGAAGAAAGCATAGAATAAATCAAGAGAAGAAAGAAGGTGAAAAGGAAGGATAGCAGTTTAACATGCCAAAATTAGAAATATGTGCAAAAGAATGAAGAATAGCAGTCAAAGTGAAAAAGTAGCATGCACATGTCAAAACAACAAAATAAATCATGAACAATGAGTCAACATGAGTTTTCATGAGTTAGAAAAAGATGTGATTGGGTTTTTGGGATAAGAAAAGTAGGGTTTTGAACCATAGATTTCATGTAGAAATATGTAATGGGTTGGGAAAATTAGGGGTTCTCTCTTGTTCATTCCATTGAGTTGAAGTTGTTTGTTTTATATTCAGATACTATTGTAAGGAGAGTGAGAGAATAGACTGAGGAGGAAAGATTCTATGACTGAGTGGAGAAAGAGAGTTGGACAGAGGGAGAGGCTTGCACTGCAGAGTGGCTAGGAAATATGGAGAGAGAGATAACATGATATATCTATTGTAAGTGAAATGTGCAAGCTTGTGACAATTACATAAATAATAATAAAGAATCCAACCATTGTGGATGTATACCAAAGTTGGGTGAACCACACTAACTACTATGATTTCTTTTATTTTATGTGATTGATCATGAATATTCTCTTTATGAATGTTAGATTAGATATGTTTCTTACATGATCACTACACAATAGGTATGAATGTGGCAGTAGATGGTTTATGTTTCAATCTGTAGTATAATGGTACTATATAACTAAATTCACTAAGTAACCAAGGAACAATAAAGGCATGCTAAGACGCACTAAACATATAAGTAAGAATGATTAAGGTGATCACCTCCCATTCCCTCGCTACTATAGAAACTTGGTTCTTGCATCCCCAATAGATGCCTTGGGTGAGAAATCACTTTCATGCAGGTGATCTCTAAAGGGCCAATGTCTGAAGGTTTTTTTTGGTTAAGATAACTTGAACCTAGAGTCTTATAATTGTGCATCAAAAAATGGTTTCATTGTTGGGACGCATAATATATGATTAAGGGAATGTTTTAGTGGCCAACTAATAAAGAGATCTCATAATGGAAAAAAGGTAAGGAAAAATAATTTTCTCGAAAAGAGAATAGGAACCCTTGGATGAGAAACGAGCAATGGATGCAAAGGTGCGTGTACACAAAACTACATGAGATTTTCTTGGTATTTTTATTTTTATTTTGACTAAGTGGTTAGAAATATTAGTGGAAAATACTGGAAGGTACCAAACCATAGTGCCGAGGAACTGGAATCTTGAGTTGGTAATGCAGATGAACTCTATAAGTAATCAGACTTCTCATGTAGTTTATTTATGGTTGGATAGTATATTGGGAGGTTATATTACAAAGTTTGCAGTGGATTGTACCCAGTCATATAGTGTTGCAGAGAGGGATTTCTTCAAAGGACCGCATAGAAGGTTTATGAAATCACTGGATACGTGGATAAATATGTTGTTGTGCAACAAGTGTGTGATGAAAATAGAGTCTGATTACTAAGGGGATTTGTGCATATATGGGAAACATGGGATGAAAAGAGGATATTATGAAGGTAGGAAAGAATGAAGTAAGAAATGAAGAAGGAAGGGAGGGACTGAGGATGAAAATAACTGAAGAAGTTGTATCAAAAGAAGAAGATGAGTTTGGAGTATTGCATAGTGGAAGGAGGTACAAGAGGAAAAATATTGGGACTGGGAAAGGAGAGCCCTGCAGTGAGATTGAGTGGAAAGGACCTTGCGCAATAGTCCAAATCATAGAGATACCACACATAAAAGGAGAGGAAGAGGAGTTCCATTCCAATAATATAATATAAGAGTTGTTAATTCCTCCTCAAAATGGATCATGTTTCGAATCCATGAACCCATGTGCGTCACCATAATATGAGGTAATAGTTGAAGGTTTATCAAAATCACTTATAGTTATTGGGGGAAATCTTAATAGTAATATTCAAAGCAGTGGAGGCAGTGTGACAAGTCAAAGTCATCCAACATCACCAAGGGGAGGTGATACACAGAACAACATGTCAAGGGTATACAACACCTTGAGACTTCTTGAGCTCTAGGGAGTTGGGTCAGAGGACCTTGAACAACATCTATTTTCTACAAGACAATTTGGACTGCAAAGAATGTCTAGGATGAGGCTGTAAATATTTCACAGTTGGAAACAACCTTTAGAGGTCACACACTAGTTTGGTACATGAAATTGTAGAGTACCACACCTACAGGACAAGCCAAGACTTTAGAAAAAATTAGACGAGCATTGTTTAAGGAGTTCAGGAAGTCAAAGTATGAGTCACAGTACATTACCGAGATGAAGGAAATAAAACAAGTAAAAAATGAGTTAGTATGGTATTTTGATCAAATATTTAAGGATGTGATGGGAAGGTTAACATTTCAAATCCCGGATCAACAACATACATAATGGTTTATTGCGGGTCTCTTACCACACATCCATGATCCACTGATACAATCGAAGGTTGCATCACATCCAGAAGCTCTAGAGATTGCAATGAAGTTGGAAGCATCCCCTGTAGGAGACAATGGAGGGATGGTGCAAGTATAGATGTATTTAGATTCCTTGACAATTCAATTGGAAGAGATCACAAAAGGAAAGGAGAAATGATAACAAGTATGGTGTACTAAGTGTAGAACTAAGGGTCACCACAAGGACGAATGCCAAAAATTCAAAAGTATTTAGCGATTGGAGCACCGAATCCATTACTAGGAGGAGGATATTATGAAATATGTAAGAAACAAGGACATCATCAGAATGAATGCCCATTAATTAAAAAATGTCAGAGTATGCCAAGGAGCTAATTTTACAACTTACGCAAGTCATTTGGACATGAAGAGATGGATTGTCACACATTTGATTTGATGAGAGAGAGCAGTTCATATAGGTACAGGATTTAGGAGCAGAATGTTGCGATAGAAGGAGGTGGTCCAAAATATAATAATCATAGAGGATATAATCCAAGAAATAGAGGAAATTTTTGTAGAGGTCGAAGCAGAGGAACTTTTGGCAGAGGGCCAATAATATGCTACAATTGTAATCAACCAGGAAAATTAGCTCATTATTTCCCAAACCCTTGTACAACTTGCACCTATTGTAGATAATTGGACCATGCGACATAAGTTTGTTCTCAAATAATCACAAAGTGGAAAGAGGGAACCAAAAACAAAACCCAAATTAGAATGCACATAAAGTATTAGTCGAAAAACACAACAAAGTTCTTAGGATAACAATTGTTACATGCAAAGGAAATAGAACATGGGTTGATGTGATGAATAGAGGGAAGTAGGTTGAGAAATGGGTAAGGAAATCAATAGGACCTGTGCCAACATTCAATCCTCAACAAGAAAAGGAGACGTATAAGATGGAAATAAAATAGATACCAGGATCGGATTGGGTAGCATCAACATCATCTAGGTAGCATCAACATCATCTACACCTCATGTCTGCGATCACACTATGCAAGAGAAGCCACTTGGGAAGCTAAGTACTCTAAGAGATTTCCTGATAAGTTGTGTATAGTTAATGAAAGATGAAACTGCACTGAATGCATTATATGAAATGATTGATCATTGTGTGAATGAAAGGGAAATTCATGTTGCACTGAGGGTAGTGAATCATGTACTGCATAGAAAGAGGACCAACGAAGAATTCATATTAAGTGCATAGATTGGGGAATATGATGTGGATAATGTTATCTTGGACTTGAGGTCTGATGTGAATATGTTACCAAAGTATACCTAGGGGATGATGGGGAAACCCAAGTTAATCTAGTCTCTTGTTTAGTTAAGGTTAGAAAATTAACAAAAGATAATACCAATTGGTTGATTAACATGAGTACATGTGAACATAGATGGAGTGTGTAGTGTAGAAGACTTTGAATTCATTGATATCATGGATGATATTCAACCATGTAAAACACTAATGGGACTTGAATGGGCCTTTCATAATCACGAGATCATTAATACGAAGAGGAGGGAAATGATATTTAAGGTAGGAGACTTGAAGGTTACTGCACCATTAGACCCGACAGAAGGAAAGAGGTACATAGAGCCAACAAGAGGGAAACAAATTGACAACTTATATAACATGACTAAGTGGATGGATGATTATGTTAACCCCACTGGGGATTCTTCCCTGAGTTGGCGAAGTATTATGTCATGTGCATCATATTCAAAGGAAAATTTGGAGCATTGGAAGCATAGGATGAATGAAGTATCAACTAGACGATGTGCACGTATAACCCAATCATTACATTGGATTGGAACAAAGTTCTGTGATCCACCCAAGTATGATGGATTAACTGACATAAGCTCGTTTGTGAAGGAATTTGAGTTGTAGGTACCCGAACATCAAATGTTTTTCATACTAGATATTGTCTTGAAATCTACTCTATCTAGATGGTGGGATGCACATAAAGAGGGGATGAAAGACTAGTCACAGTGTCAGTGACTAATGAACGTGAGATTTGGTACCGAGTTAGAGAATATTGTGCATAAGTATATAGGGATAAATAACCCAATAGTTCATATTGAGCACTACATAACTATATGGAGTTCATTATTGAAGAAGGAATGGACACACAAATTTATACATACACCGGATACAATTCCGAAGAACTAGTATTTGGAGATGGAAATGCATAGAGAAACAACAAGTTGGTTCAAAGGTTCAAGGTAATGTTTACATTTGAATATGAATCTCCACTAATAAATATAGTGTTACAGATCATTCGAACCAATATTTTCTCAGAAGAATAGCTGATGGAGGTGGTACCAGTGTGCAGTGCGCACAAAGCTTCGATGATTGTTCATGAATTGTTGGATTGTTACAATGTCGCAAAAGAAGAACATGCTAAGGAATATCCCATGAATTCCCAAGTACCCTAAAATGAGGGGTGACCTGTAGTAGAAGGGTCAGTGATTGAATCTATTGTGTATACACAACCAATAAAGACGTGCAAATTCAACATTAAGATGACAAAGAATCCAAAGTTTGCAGAGATATGAGATTATTGGAGTGAAGAAATTGTGGAGAAGGTTGCAAATTTATTGTGCAAATATCAGGACCTGATCCCAACTACATTATCATAAGTAAAAGGGATAGTTGGGGAATTAGGAAATATGAATATCCATTTGAAACAGTGTGCTAAACCAATGTGATAAAGACCCTACATGTTAAATATGAAGTACAAAGAGAAGGTGAAAGAAGAAATATATAGGATGTTGGATGTAGGGATCATTGAACTGGTGGTGGAATAAGAGTGTTATAGCTAGATCTGCCCCACCCTATGCAATATTTCACAGAGGGCCTTTTTCCATTTCCCTATGTAGACTTTTCATCCCTTTTTGCAAATCCTAGAGATAAAAAATACATTTTTCCCACATGTACACACCTTGCCTATTATACAACATCCATATAAGTAGGTTGCACCACTATAGCCCGTGTACATCAAGATTTGTGCCCAAAAATGAAAAATGGTGTTGGGTTTCCATGTCATGACAGGAGATCAATGATCCTTGGCCTTCCCTATAATGGAAACGTTCTGACTTGGCCCTTTAGTTCCATTTGAAGGCTATAAATGGACCAATTCCGAGCTATGGAAAACAGGAGAAAAAATTTAAATTTGAGAGCAAAGTTACTCTGGAGAAATTATTCACTTCATATTGAGTATTCATCCCTTTTTCCTTTAAGTCTTAACACACTGTTCAACCCTCAAGATCTTCCCTTATTGATTGAGAACTTCATTGTCTCTCTTCTATGAGCTTGCCTTTAGTGGAGGATTGAAGTGGTGGAGGCCTAGTTGGAAGGAACTTAGTTTCTCAGTTCTGAACTGTGCTAACACGGAATTTTGAAACTTTTTCACTTCTGTTGATCATATATTAATAGAAATACTCTTTTCCCATCCAATTGATATCTTGCAAATATTTGAATTGTTATTCCATGGGTGTATTTGTTATGTATATTAATGGATTATGTGATTGAGTGTGATAACATCATATATTATCACCATATGCTTTCTTTGCTTGGTTGTTGAGAACTAGTTGCAAGTATATTTCTTTGGGTCAAGTGCTCAATGGTGGACTTCATCGCATGTTTGGACAAGGTAGGCCTTTTATCTTGTCTTGCTAGCATGTTTGTTTATATAGAATACTTGAGAATAGAGTTGATTTATGCATTCATTTCCATCTGTTGTGGTTTACCCTAGCCATAGAGAGATTTTCCTCGTAACAAAGAGTGGATAAGTCCAATGGTGGTACAAGAAAAGAAAATAGGTCATAGTTCAAATAATCATGGTGTCTCTTTGTATTTCGTGCCTTGGCGCTACAGGGATGTTGAATCATTCGACTCTGCAACCGCCGAACCCCGACAGGGCTAGCGTTCGGCCAATAGGGACGAATCCCAACCAGGCTAGAGAATAGCCAATGAGAACAGGCCCCATCGCACGGTTAAGTGAGGTACAGGTGGAAGAGGGGGAATGTGACACGGTAGTCAACAAGACAGGAGGGGGCCCCATTTCACACGTNCGTAGATCTGGGCAGGTGGACTCAGGCAATCTAGATCTGCTCGTTACTTACCTTAATGCGCATTCGCGCCCCCGTCTTAAAGCCGACATCTCTTCCTCACATCTAACGGTCGTCACAGACCCTGAGATCCTCCGAAAGAATATCGTCCATTCATCGGGTTTATCATCACGAGAGTCCGAACTCTCGATTACGAGACTCCTGAATTCTCAATCCCTGGTTTCTTGATGCGGTTAATCTCTCGACACGTAACCTTCCTAAATCGAGCGGTCCAGATCTGTCCTGGTATTTCCACCATGGAAAGTCCCGATCTCTCGTCACTAGGACTCCCAATCCTACAATTCATGATTCCCCGAAATGGGTAATCTCATGACACGTGACCTCCGTCAATCGGACGGTTCAGATCTAACCTGAGGTTTTCACCACGAAAAATCCCGAGCCCTCGTCATTAGGATTCTTGATTCTGCGATTCCTAATTTCTCGAAATGGGTAATATTACGACACGTGGCCTCTGTCATTCGGATGGCTCAGATCTATTCCGGGGTTTTCACCATGAAAAATCCCGAACTCTCATCATCAGGATTCTCGATTTCCTGAAATGGGTAATCTTACGACACGTGGCCTCCGTCATTCGGACAACTCAGAGCTATTCCGGGGTTTTCACCCCTATACACTGGGGTCTTTAACACTCGGGTAACTCCTGACAGATCCAACGACTGTTGGGTTTTTCCAGACGAGATATGACGGCTCAGATTGGTTCCTACCCGTGCATTCTTCCACAAGTCCCTGGACGTGGAAAAATCAATGGTCCAAATACTCCCATGGACCTTAGAGATCTATGGTCCTGAATTCTTCATTGTCCATGAAGACACATAAAAAAAAAGGGTAAGGCATTTAACACCCTACTCACTCCTACCAATCTAATGATCGTGCATGACCACAGGTTTCCCGATGGAATCTCGTCCGTCGATTAATACCTATCAGGGTTAAGGCACTTAACACCCCATCTTCTTCATCTGATCTGATGGTCGTGAGTGACCACAGATCTCTCGACGGAATCTCATCCATCAATTCGATACTTCATCCTTATGCTACCATCTCAGGTTTTCAAGAGGATCGTTCCTTCTCGTGCAGGGTTACTAAGGCCTTACGCCTTCACATTTTCTTTCCCGGTTCTCGATGGGATTTTCACGGAGGGTATCTCTATGGTGAGGTTCTTACCTGGGGTACTATCTAAGGAATATAAGGGTACCTTTCTCCCATGAATCAGACATGTGGTCTGAATTAGGCCAGTAAGCATATAAATAGAGATTTATGAAGACATAAGCCATACGTAGTCCTTCCATTATAAACATGCATCTACCAGTATTGATCGAAAACACCATACAGACATTCTTACAATGAAATCATTCACAGTTTCACAGCTTATGGGCATAATTATCAGAATAAACATATATATTTCAAGATGCCAGAGGAAAAACACTTATTAGAAATAACACCAGGGGTTAAGAAACTACTGAGAGGGGTGCTCGTTTCCACCCAACCGTAGGCTCAGTGACTCCCAACAGATTTACCACTAGCCACCCCCAAGCTGAGACCACGATGCTGTGAGACTGCGTCTCTGTTTTCCAGTGACCAGGAGCAAAGGTTACTCTCCTTCCTCTCTGCTATCACTCACTCTTCGTATTACCAGAGTTCTCTTCCTCCCCTCGCGTCTGCCCCCAATCACTTCTACCCCACGCCTTATCCTCTTGCGAGGTTGCGCGTGGCATGATTTCCCTCGCACTGGTTAGTCATGAGGGCTCTACGGATGGGTGGTTCACCTCCCCATCCCTTATTAATTCCTGAGGAGCCATCAACCTGCTAGCCTGTGAGACATTTAATTTGGGGCCAGCGAGCCGCTTTTGGTTCTCCGGGCCAGTGAAGCCCAAATATGGTATTAATTTTCGGTGGAAGTTAACGCCACCTTTCCAGGTGCCTTCCACCGCCATCGTGGTCTCTTTTTCTGCACATCCCCTCTCAGCAGTGCTGCAATATAAATTCATAATGTTATTCACATTCATTGACCTTTTCCATAAGGTCCATTCACATCACATATTCACATTCATGAGTTTGCCATGGCTCTGGCCAGGCCAGTTATTTTTACAAACTGGGGGAAACAGGGTGTTACAATTCCTTCCCCCTTAAAGAAACATCGTCCTCGATGTTCTTATCTTTTAACATGAATTGTATGTACAGAAGTAAACAAAATCAGATATGCCTATCTCATGGCATCCTCCATTTCCCATGTAGCCTCATCTAGTCCAAAATGTCTCCACTGCACCTTTACCTGTGCAATGGTTCGGTTCCGGAGTGAGCTTTCCTTTTTGTCCAATATGCATTGGGGTTCTGGTAGAAATTCTCCCTCCAGTTCCACCTGGATCACAAACCAGTCAATTATATGATTAGCATCATGTACATATTTCTTCAGTAATGAAACATGGAAAACATTATGTTCTTTTACTGTGGGTGGAAGTGCTAGCCGATAGGCTACAGGTCCCACTCTATCTAG
>SNQJ01S0007086.1:90362-144721 GCA_010110895.2 Picea sitchensis
ATTGCAAGAGACTCTACCTACTTTAGTAGGTAGCCATCGTAACACTAAAACAAGACAACGAAGTTCATGTCCCAGATTACAGTTTCATCTTGCAATCCTTCTTCTTAAGGAGAAAACGTAGATGAAAATATCTTCTTATGTGGTTTGTGCCTGAGCCCAAGTAGGCCAAGTGTTGTAACCATGCTCTGATACCACTTTGTCACATACCCACTGCCTCAATCAAGTTTTTTTGGTCTTCTGCTGAATCAGAGCCCCCGAATTACCTACAGAGGCCTAGTGCAAGATATCTCTTTCTCTCTCCCTGTTCCCATGTGGTCGCGGGTCATGTTCATAGTTCAAATAATCACGGTGCATATTTGTATTTCATGCCTTAGTGCTACAGGGATGTTGAATCATTTGACTCTACAACTGTCGAACCCCGACAGGGCTAGCGTCTGGCCAATAGGGGTGAATCCCAACTGGGCTAGAGAACAACCAATGAGAATAGGCCTCGTCGCACAGTTAAGTGGGGTACAGGTGGTAGAGGGGGAATGTGACACGGTAGTCAATAGGACAGGAGGGGGCCCCATTTCACATGCCACATTATTCCAGACCCCCCGCCATTAAAGGCAGAATGGCAAGGGGGGTATGGAATTCACCTGAGCNTGCAAAACAACAAGGGGGCTCCGGAATGAAACCTCAGCCGTAGATCTGGGCAGGTGGACTCTGGCCGTCCAGATCTGCTCATTACTTACCTTAATGCGCAATCGCGCCTCGGCTTAAAGCCGACATCTCTTCCGCACATCTAACGGTCATCACAAACATTGAGATCCTCCGAAAGAATCTCGTTCGTTCATCGGGTTTATCATCATGAGAGTCCGAACTCTCGATCATGGGACTCCCAAATTCTCGATCCCTGGTTTCCCGATGCGGTTAATCTCTCGACACGTAACCTCCGTAAATCGGGTGGTCCAAATCTGTCCTGGGATTTCCACCATGGAAAGTCCCAATCTCTTGTCACCAGGACTCCCGATCCCGCGATTCTCAATTCCTTGAAATGGGTAATCTCATGACACGTGACCTCCATCAATTGGACGGTTCAGATCTAACCCGGGGTTTTCACCACGGAAAATCCCGAGCCCTCGTCATCAGGATTCCTGACTCTGTGATTCCCGATTTCTCGAAATGTGTAATATTACGACACGTGGCCTCCGTCATTCGAACAACTCAGATGTATTCATGGGTTTTCACCATGAAAAATCCCGAACTCTCATCATCAGGATTCTCGATTCTGTGATTCTTGATTTACCAAAATGGGTAATCTTACGACACGTGGCCTCCATCATTTGGATGACTCAAAGCTATTCCAGGGTTTTCACCCCTATACACTGGGGTCTTTAACCCTCGGGTAACTCCTGACAGATCCAACGGCTGTCGGGTTTTTCCAGACGAGATCTGACGGCTCAGATTGGTTCCTACCTGTGCATTCTTCCACAACTCCCTGGACATGGAAAAATCAACGGTCCAGATACTCCCATGGACATTAGAGATCTATGGTCCCGAATTCTTTGCTCTCCATGAAGACACAAAAAACAAAGGGGTAAGGCATTTAACACCCTACTCACTCCTACCAATCTAACAATCGTGCATGACCACGGGTTTCCTGATGGAATCTCATCTGTTGATTAATACCTATCAGGGTTAAGGCACTTAACACCCCATCTTCTTCTTCCGATCTAACGGTCATGAGTGACCACAGATCTCCCAACAGAATCTCATCCGTCGATTTGATACTTCATCCTTATGCTTCCATCTCAGGTTTTCAAGAGGATTGTTCCTTCTCGTGTAGAGTTACTAAGGCCTTACACCTTCACATTCCCTTTCCCAGTTCTTGATGGGCTTTTCATGGAGGGTATCTCTATGGGGAGGTTCTTACCCAAGGTACTATCTGAGGCATATAAGGGTACCTTTCTCCCACGAATCAGACATGCAGTATGAATTAGGTCAGTAAGCATATAAATAGCGATTTATGAAGACATAAACCATACGTAGTCTTTCCATTATAAACATGCATCTACCAGTATTGATCGAAAACACCATACATACATTCTTACAATGAAATCATTCACAGTTTCACAACTTATGGGCATAATTATCAGAATAAACATATATATTTCAAGATTCTAGAGGAAAAACACTTATCAGAAATAACACCAGGGGTTAAGAAACTGCTGAGAGGGGTGCTCATTTCCACCCAACCGTAGGCTCAGCGACTCCCAGCGGATTTACCACTAGCCACCCCTAAGCTGAAACCATGATGTTATGAGACTACGTCTTTGTTTTCCAGTGACCAGGAGCAAAGGTTACTCTCCTTCCTATATTCTATCACTCACTCTGCATATTTCTAGATTTCTCTTCCTCCCCTCGCGTCTGCCCCCAATCGCTTCTACCCCACGCCTTATCCTCTTGCGAGGTTGTGTGTGGTGCGATTTTCCTCGCACTGGTCAGTCATGAGGGCTCTACGGATGGGCGGTTCACCTCCCCATCCCTCATTAATTCCTGAGGAGCCATCAACCTGCCAGCCTACGAGACATTTAATTCGGGGCCAGGGAGCCGCTTTTGGTTCTCCGGGCCAGTGAAGTCCAAATACGGTATTAATTCTCGGTGGAACTTAACGCCACCTTTCCAGGTGCCTTCCACCGCCATCGTGGTCTCTTTTTTTGCACATCCCCTCTTAGCAGTCCTGCAATATAAATTCATAATGGTATTCACATTCATTGACCTTTTCCATAAGGTCCATTCACATCACATATTCACATTCATGAGTTTGCCATAGTTCTGGCCAGTCCAGTGATTTTTACAAACTGGGGGAAACAGGGTGTTACACTGTGTGATGATTCTTGGTGAATTTTGCATGTGTGTTCTAGTTTATTATATGTTGTATAAGTATAATACAATGCATGTGAAATAAGGAAAATAGACTCNATATATAATGTTGGAAAAGTAGGAAATACAATAATAACTGGAAGAAGATATGATAATCATCAATTAGATATCATGGATCATCACTAGAATACAAAATAATAGATAAGAAATACCCATGACCAGAAGAATGGGTGTTGGTCTGCACATGCACAGATGAATCAATAAAAAGCAGTTTGGCAGCTCATGGTAACTTTTGTAGAATCTGGAAAACTTGCCTTGATGGCAATACCCATCAGAATGAGCTAGAAACTGTCTCAAAATATGCACCCTAGCCTCTAGGCTGATCCTGATGACTGTCAGACTGAATATCCAACGTCTGAAGCTCGGTATCTCACCCCTGGGGGTTTGTACACCTCCTGGGATCAATGAGTGTTCTCTAGTTATTCCATCGATGGAATCTGACGATGTACAACTCAAAATGATCGTTCTGATCTCCTGTATAATGGGTCAGAAGGGATTCCTCATATCTGTCCTGGAATGTCCTCTGGAACCTCAAATGTGATTCCTATGGAGTTGGGCCCTAAATGACTATTTTCCTCTTTCTGGAAGATTCCATCATCAGAAACTGACGACGGATGGCTCAATAGGTGTGCCTTGTCTATCTCTCTAATGGTTCGAAAGGAATCGACCAAATCCAAACTGTCACAAGCGTCTGCACAAACCCTTTCTCAAACAGTTGTGCCCTCACTGGTTGAGTTGTGCAATCACTGAACTGAACACTTTAATGCATGGTGAAATACCTGGATAGTATATCTGATAGGCTAGGGTGTGTCTCTCAACACCGAAACCGATCAATGGTGGTGATTTCCTCCAGAAATCAACAAAACAACAAGGGGGTCAATTTCATCCGCTGCAAATATATCAACAACAAATCATAACATAGCATACTGAATTAGGTTGATTTACCCTTCCTTTCTAGCTTTCTGAAACCCTAATTCATTGTTGACATTTTCCCTCCAAGTGAATTTTACTTTATTTTATTATTGCTTGATTAAATCACTTAATTAATTAATTAATTAACCATTTTACCTCTAAAAAGTGATTTATCCATCCTAATGGCTTCTTCAGCCACTAAAAGTCACTTCTCATCATCTTATCCTATGATGCTCTTCCTCCTGATTCTGATGAGATATTATACTAAGAGGTTTCTCCAGGTAATATGCCCATTATGACCTTCTTATTTAATTTAAATAAGATATGACCCATAATAACTCAAAATTACGGAAATCGTCGGAACGCAATGAAACCAAATCCCAACTATGAAAAATGAATCCTGACGATGAATGATGCAAGTTGGGCCCAAATAAACCCCTCAATATCTCCCAAACTCTCTGTCACCCCTTTCTGGCTACTCGGGTAGGCATAACACTTTGAAGTGTTGTAATGTTAGAATGTCCCAAAATGGGGACATTACAGTCCTCCCTGTTGGAATATTGCTTGTCCTTAAGCAATAACTAAATCCATCTACATATGATACCGGTGTCACATATCCACCTATGTGACACAAGGTAGACTCCCCTCAAGATGTGGTCTCTCTAAGTGCTCACCATGCATGACACCCACATGCTCTTGATGTGTAGAATGATCAATGGCCAAAGAATCTTAGTCAACTCCCCGAGCAACCACTCTACTCGAAACTCAACTCCATCAAACACTGAACTACCAAGGACTCCAGTCCCTGGATCCCATATCATAATTAGAAATGAAATGCCCTATGTAGTATAGTTATGTAACATATCAAAACCATGAGTCTCCTGCAAATAACACATGGCCTCAACCTGAAATGGGTCTATCCTACCAGAACATACCAAATTGAACACAACCCCCACTGACTGAACATGTTGCTTCCATAGTGAGGTACTACAAGACCTCAACGAATCACCAACCAATGACGTTCTCTCCCCAATATTGAAACTCAATGGAAAATCAAAGTGACTCCCCCCTGTAAATGACTGCTCGTTTCCATCAGTCAATGAAATGCCCATCCCTGTAATCCCAGGATCCCATGCTAGTCTCTGACAGGAACCATCATCCTGATGCTTCTCTACTCTGATCATGACTGTCTACTCAAAGTATCCATAATGGACCCTCCATGCATGGATCCTCATAAGATGAAACAAACTATTGATCCAATGAACTCCAGGATCCCATGTCAAATTTGGAAGCTCATCACTTCCAATCCCCACTAACTGCTAATGTTCCCTACTGGTAACTGTAAAAATCCCTCCACCCTCATCCCAATGAGAGTATAAATATGTAGAAACCTCTAAGATATCCTTTGTCCCATGGCCTAGGATACTCTCCATCATTCCTAGGACCTCAATTATCTGCCCCTGATGATCCATCCCTATCCTGTTGTATGCAATCAAGACACTCTTGTCAAGTGGTCTCAGCCTACCAACTCTCCATGTCCCCTACCACTATTTATCTTCCCTTGTGTTGTTGTCAATGATAAAAGTGTCGGGAAAGGCTATCATAAATATCTTCACCCAACTGTAGGATTGGAAAGTATCACATTGTTTGGTCAATCCCCAAGATTGGACCAAAAGCTCATCCACTAGCACCCATGAAGAATAATCGCCTAAACTCCAACTATCGGGTACAACAATAGATAAATCCACAAACTATTGGTCAATCACTCTCTCTCCATCATCACTCAGATAGTTGTTGCTACTGTGAAGGTGATATCCCAGAACTATGTGCTGCTGCAAGGGAGAGGAATCTCCATGCTCCACTAAGTGTGTCTCCTCCCTTCCATCTAATGTGTCCCCATGAATCCCATTGTACATCTCTCTCATCATCATATGTCCAAGGTGTACTTATGGATCAACCTCTGTGTGGATATAAACCAATCCTGGAACAAAAATATAAGTGTCCTCGTAACTACCCCTGGCTTTGGAATCCTCATGTGTATGTGTATGATTGATTGTCTCAGAACTACCCATTTATGGTGGCCCCTACGACACCTGGATATCCTCTAGCAATGCAACTAAGGAACATATCTGACTCTCTGTCGAGATAGATATAGTGTATCTCTAACCAGTCTCCTCAAGGAGCTCATCTAATCTTGACTCTGATTCTTGAAGGGTTGTCTGTGTGCCTTCCAAGAATCCTCGTGTGCTCACCAACTCATGAGTGAGTCAGTACACCTCAATCTCATGCTCCCTCAGTGCCTTGTGATACATCTCACCAATATCCAATAGGTAATATCTATCCATCAATAAATGCTGGTAGTCATCCCTCATCACAGTCACTCTCTCCATGAGTGTATGGAATTCATCAATGGAAAGTCCCCTATCTAAACTATCATGTGCCATCGAGGCCCTCCAACAATAACCTGCCACCAATGCATGTGTATCATCAATGCATCGAGTGGATTCCATGATCATGTCCTCACTGACTCAATTGTCTCATCCAGTGTCATGACTCTTGATCACAGTCCCCTTGAGGTTCTACCTCATGCCCCTCACTGTTAGTGTCAATAATGGAATCCCCAACAACAAACTCCTCAAAATATAAGGCACTGAACTTCCCACTGTCCACTATGCTACTAAGTCCTCCTGTACGCCACTGCACACCATCACCAACTGATACCCCCATATGAATCATGTTGTATCCTGTATGGGAAGTTGTATCCTGTATGGGAAGTTGTATCCTCTTGTTTTCTCACCCTACTAATATCATCTGTGCTTGGATCCCATACAGATGTGTCCAAACACGTGCTATGATCATCCCAACCAATAAGGAGTGTATCATCATCACTGTAGATCGATCTTGGGAGTAAGTGTCCCAACAAGATGTCGATCTCCATAACCTGATCCATCAATGGAATCTCCAAGAGTGGTGATTCACTCTCCTCATACTGTTAGGTATATTTAAGTTCAACTATCTCCAAGCCATACCTCTCCTCTGGGGTTTGCAGATCCATATGTCTCTTGTGTACAGTCCCCACACAAAGCTCCTCTACCATATCATGAATGCCACTGATATCATCATGTGTTGTGGATAGGAAAGGTGACTGAGAAGATGAAAAATGTGGCTCGCTCATCATCCTCCATACATGACTTCCTAGAATCCATGTCTACGCCCATAGGTATTTCATCCAACCTCCTAATCTCATCATGTCTAAGTGCCAACACATATGAATCCTCACAAGTGTCACCACTATGCTGAAGTGTTGAATCCTCAACATTTCCTAATGGGGAAGATGAAGCACATGCACAATCATCATGTCCATCCAACTTTCCCTCAAATGCGCAAGAGTCACTAGCCTCTGTCTCGATCATCTGATTAATCTTGTAGTACATGTATAACTTTTGTACCCTAGCTCTGGCAGTGCATTTGGACGATCTGTCAAAAGAAGGTATGGTGCGTTTACCAACTATCAGGATAAAATCTATGTGATGACCCTATTGTTGTTGTTGTCCTCCTATCTAAGGTTCTCTAGGATGGTTCATGCCCCTAAGTCCACAGTACTCGATGAGTGTCATGTCATGATGGAATTCACGACCCAACGCTTCATACTCCCTCATGTACCCTGCAATGTCTTCCACCTGAATGGGAGGCCTCTGTGCTAACGGTTGTTGTGTTGTTGCTGGAGGTGCCCTATAAAAACTAGGGAACCATGGTATGGGAATCCTACTCGAAGATGTGTATGTGCGAGTAGGTGTATGGGGTATACTTCCTACCCCCGAGTTCCCATGTGCTGCATGTGGGGTTGGTGTGCTTGGGGTGTCCACTATAGCTAATCTATTAGCCAACTGTGCCAAAGACTGCTTCATGCTCTGCTTACTAACTATCAAATCGATGAGTACCTACATGAAGGATGCCTCTCGATCGATGGGTTCCTTACCAGTGCCCTCTGGCCTCTCATATGTATCTCCCCACATCCTCTATGCCTTATGCATCACCCATTGAATTCATCAAATTTAGTCACAGGCTGGCAGGACTAAAGCTCTGATACCACTGAAATATCCCTAATCCAATTGATCTAGATATCTGCTGCTGAACTACGATTTTGGCTACCGAATCTGATACTCTGGGGGTTTCTGACTGTGTTTGAGTTATTGTGTGATGATGCTTGGTGACTTTTGCATGTGTGTTCCAGTTTATTATATGTTTTTATAGTATAAGACAATGCATGCAAAATAAGGACTATATATATATATATGGTAACTGTTGTAGAATCCATAAAACTTGCCCAGATGGCAATAACCCTCAGAATGATCTGGAAATTGTCTCAAAAGATGCACACTAGCCTCTAGACTGATCCTGATGACTGTTACACTGAAGATCCAACCTCTAAAGCTCCAAATCTCACCCCCTGAGGGTTTGCGCACCTCATGGGCTCAATGAGTGGGCCCTAGTTATTCCACCAATGGAATCTGACAATGTATAGCTCAAAACGATCATCTTGATCTCATCTATAATGGGTCAAAAGGGATTCCTCATATCTGTCTCGGAATGTCCCCTAGAACCCCAAATGTGATTCCTCTGGAGATGGGCCCTAAATGACTATTTTCCTCTTCCCAGAAGATTCCACCATCGGAAAATAACCACAGATGGCTCAATAGGTGTTCCCTGTCTAGCTCTCTAATGGGTCAGACAGAATCGGCCAAATCAAAATTGTCACAAGAGGCCACACAAACCCTCTCTCAAACACTTGTTCCCTCACTGGCTGAGTGGTGCAATCACTGAACTGAACACTATAATGCATGGTGAAATGCCTATATGGTATCTCTGATAGAATAGGGTGTGTCTCTCAACACCAAAACCGATCAATGGTGGTGGTTTCCTCCAGAAATCCACAAAACAACAAGGGGGTCAATTTCCTCCTCTGCAAATATCTCAACATCAAATCATAACATATCATACAGAATTAGGTTGATTTTCCCTTCCTTTATAGCTTCCTGAAACCCTAATTCGTTGTTGACCTTTTTCCTCCAAGTGAATTTTACTTTATATTATTATTCCTTGATTAAATCACTTAATTAATTAATTAATTAACCATTTTACCTCTAAAAAGTGATTTATCCATCCTGATGGCTTCTTCGACCACTAAAAGTCACTTCTCATCATCTTATCCTATGATTCTCTTCCTCCCGATTTTGATGATCTATTATAGTAAGAGTTTTCTCCAAGTAATATGCCCATTATGACCTTCTTAGTGAATTTAATTAAGATATGACCCATAATAACTCAAAATTACGGAAATTGTCAGAATGCAACGGAACCAAAGCCCAGCTGTGCGAAATAGATCTTGATGATGAACTATGCAAGTCGGGCCCAAATAAACTCCTCAATAATTCCAGAACTCTCTGTCACCCCTATCTAGCTACTCGGGTAGGCATAACACTCTGAAATGTTGTAATGTTATAATGTCCCAAAATGGGTACATTACAGACTGTGCCAATTTTTACCTTTTTGGATTGGATTAAGGAATTCCATGTTCATGTAGATGTGTCATCTCAACCACGGGAAGGAGACATAGATCATCCAATTTATTTTACAAGTAGGAAGTTTTCGATAGGAGAGAGGAATTATACTACCACAGAATGAGAAGGATTGGCAATGATATATGCGCTACATAAGTTGAGACATTATTTATCGTGTTCTCACTTTAAGATGTATAGAGACCATTCTTCACTAAAATACTTAGTGAACAAGTCAATTTTGGGGGGGAGAATATGCAGGTGGTTACTGATGTTTCAGGAATACGATTTTGAGGTTGTTGTGAAACCAAGGAAGTTGAATGTAGAACCTGATCACTTATTGCTCATAATATCAGGTGAAGATGCAGGGAATCTAGATGATAGCTTGTCGGATGCACAATTATTTGCATTTAAGATGGTGGATGACTACTTCATAGATATCACATAGTTTCTAAGTACAGGGATGGCCCTGTCAGAAATGACAGTTGCAAAGAAGAAGCAATTAGTGGTTAAAGTTGGATATTATCAACTCATTGTAGGGAAATTATACAAGTTAGGTGCAAATGGAATATTGAGACGATGTGTGCTAGAGAAACAAAGGCATATGATATGTACTCACAAAAGCACACAAAGGGATTGCAGGAGGACACCACATAGGTAAAGCGAGTGCGCATAATATTTTTTGCGTAGGGCTCTGGTGGCCCACACTTCATATGCTAAAGAATATTGTTAGGAATGTGATGTATGTCAAAGGGTGGGAAAGACATCCAGGAGGGGAAAAATTCCTTTACACCCTCAAGTTATGTTGCAAGCATTTTATAAATGAGAAATAGACTTTGTGGGGCCAAACAACCCATTATCTAGAATATTAGGGGTGATGTACATAATCATTGCGACAAAGTATTTGACTAGATGGGCTAAATAAACACTAGTCATAGACTGCACCGTGGAGAATTTTGCACGGTTTCTCTTTGATAATCTAGTCACACGATTCAAATGCCCACGCATATTACTCAATGATCAAGGAACACACTTCCTCAATAAGACAATTGCAACATTTACTAAGGAATTTCAAATTCATCATCAAAAGATTATGTCATATCACCCTCATGCTAATGGGACAATAAAAGCTTTCAATAAAATTTTGGAGAATTCCTTGATAGAGATCTGCAACGTAGGGAGAGATGATTGAGAATTAAGGGTTCCTGTAGTTTTTTGGGCATACAAGACTACAATAAAGAAGTTGATAGGGAATACACCTTTTAGGTTGGTCTATGGGAAAGAAGCATGGATACTGATGGAGTTTATTCTACCTAGCACGTGCATTGTAACAATTACTAACCTTTCAGATTTTGACGCAGTAGATGACAGATTGTCACAGTTAGTATAAGTTGAGGAAGAACGGTTTGTTGCAAGATTCCATCAGTAAGTTCAGAAGGCAAGGGAAAAGGCATGGCATGATAGACATATTAAAGAAAAAAATTTCCAAGTGGGAGACACAGTATTACTCTATGACAGTAAATTTATGCAGCATCCAGGAAAGTTTCAAATGCATTGTCTCGGACCTTATATGATTCATCATTTAATGGAGGCAGGTGTTGTAAAGTTGGAAACTTTGAATGGAGAAGCCCTGGGAGGCATGGTAAATGGAATTTGGTTGAAAATCTATAGAGACGGCCAACCATACATGCATTAGGATGAGCTACATGAGAATAAATGTATCATAGTATTTGTACAATAGTAGGGAGATAAAATACAAAAAAACAAACAAAAAAGTAGAAAAAGGAAGAAAACAAATAAAAAGGGGAAAAACTAAAAAATACAAAGATAAACATGAAGAAGTATCGCACAAAAAAAGGGAGTATCACACAGATAATGGAAACAGTGTAGATATAGTTAAGGGCACACAAAATTCAAGTGTGGGACAAAAATTGTTATGAGCATTAAAGAACATAAACAACAGTTAAAATCCATAAATGACAAAGCATACTAGAAAAGCATAGTCATAAATAAAAGGCCCTGCTGAGAATCATGACAGATTGGAAATAAGAGGCACAAATCCAACAGAAGATATTTCAATAAAGAAATAATAAATTAAGCATTCATCGCATGACTGGCAGAATAGACACTTAACTCAAGCGTGAACGAACATGGACAGCTAGCGAAGGGGCACAAAAGATGTAAAATTTTGACAAGCATTGGTTATTGTCGCTTAGAGTTACATGCAAGTAATAGAAAGTAGAGAAAAACATTGTAGAGATGAAGTATATTGTCACTCATAACCGGGTTACAAAAATGGCACCACCAAAAGAAGCAGTGGCCATGCCAAAGAATGTTCAAACAAGAGCACAACTAGTAGAACCATAGGTTGAGGTGAATCTAGGAGTGTCATCATCAGAGCTGAGGTTTCCCCCACACTACATCCCACCAAGGAAAGACGATGCCCCATGATTAACACTACAGAATACTCCATACTATGGTTTGGTGACACCCGAAATCCCATAAGGGGTCATCGTGGATGAAGACATGCTAGGGAGGGTGTCGCAACTCAAATATGCAGAACATGATATTACAGACATGGTGAAGTTCCATGAAATTATGTCGCACCAATAGTTAGAGATGAGGACAGAACCAATAATGAACCAGAGCATAGTTGTGCCAAAGATATGGGAAATAGGACAAGAATAAGCAAGAATACTAAACCTATTTGACATCCCTCATTTTGGTCGGAGGAATGAGGTAAATGCATGTGTCAATTTTCTCTTAACTTACGTGCATGGAGGAAATTTATGGCTGTACATGCCAATTTCGATAGATATAGACTTGATTTCAAGGATCACAGGAGTACCAACACAAGGAAAATATCGAAACTCATTGTACACAGACAAGAAAATTGACAAGGATCTGATAGAGACAATGAGGAAAACATTTCATATAGTTCAGGGGGTGCGCATATTGGATGTGTCGAGCATATGAGACCCAACCATAAGTATTGAAACATGGACATTAGCATGCAAGCTACTGAGGAAGTGTAGAAAGGATCAAGTACCAACAGGAGTGGTAGTTGCGACAAAGAAGTGCATCGAAGGGACTTCCATGAGTTGGGTGCCTTAGTTATTGAACTGGTTCCTCCTCAACTACACAGAAGCACAGGATAAGGGAATGTAGTTTCATTATCCATTCTTACTAATTTTAATTGCATTCGTATCATGGGAAGAACTAGAGGAAATGCAGTTCTTGGGACTCTGAGGTAAGCCATGTTTAGAGACTAAGTACCAACACTTCTGGTACACAACTAATAAAAGAAGACATATCAACACCAATGTCGAGTTATTCCTATACAATGAAAGGATTAGACATTGCATCAATAACACATCAGAAATTTCAAAGCAACTGGTAGATGTGTATACCCCCATTACGTGGTTTAGGGAAGATCCACACCATATGTATGTACATGCGAAGAGGGACTAGAGAGAAGAATGGGTCTAGATGAAGTATAAGATCATCGAAGAAGATATACAACTAATTATGCACGATTGGGATCTAGATTGGAAGATTCCAACTGATGAAACAAATAAAAAACACCAGAAAAATGATGTCAATGAACAGGGTGATGACTAGGGAAGAGATACAAAAGACATGTAGGAAATATTCCTAGTGGTAGGAATGAAAAGGAAATACAAGGGTAAGGGACCGAAAATATATCCATGAAAGAAGAGGAAAGAACATAGACTATAGGTTAGTTATACTTTAACATATGATGACATTGATCAAGTCGGTTATCAGGTCAAGGATGTCACAGAAGAAGCAGTCGAACAAGTGTCGCGCAAGAAAAAATAACTGCATCAGCAAGTACATGCACGATTAACAAAATTGGAGTATCTCTTGGAACCAACCAAAATAACACCATAACACATATTAGAGGAAGGATCTTCCACGAGTTCATTTGAGGAAGCAGAGGCTTCTAATCCAATCCTAGTTTAGTTATAAGATGGGAAAAAAGTGTTAGAGATACGGACATATGTAGTTTAGTTCTCGACAGCAGAACTATAAGAACATATGAAAACACTGAGTCACCTGAACATATTGTTGTCACGGATGCCTATCCATTTACTATAGATCTTGTAGGTAGACATGATGCAAGAATCGAGATCTGGGCAGATTTAGCAACTAGAGAATTGACCAAAGAAACAAATGAGAGAGATGAAATGTAACAACAATACACAACTACTCTGTAAGAAAAGGGTGAATGGGATAAAAAGTGGAAGGAGCGATTGTTGAGGAAAATATATGAATTTATCTTACTCAAGCATTTTTTAATCTTTCTTGGCTAAGGAAAGATAGTTGGGAATATTACCCTATGTAAGAAAAAGTACTGAGTCATCGATTAAAAAAATGAGATAGAATAACAATCGCTTTATTTCATTCCAAGAATCAAAAGTATCTTTCTCTTTACAAAAATCCTTGTGGGGGCATGGACCAAGGTCAAACTTAGATATCCCCGATGAAAAACACATAAAAGGACTCTGACAAGAAGTAAAAACTGAGGTTTAAAATTTGGATCAGCTTGCCACATACTATTTCCCACTTGACTCTGCACAATATCCTTTATCATTCATGAAACTCAATTCATAAAAAAACAAGTCTACACAGACTATCAAAGATAGATCAACACCTTTGAAATAATCATATGAATGATATGGTTCATCTTTGAACCTTTTTGTCTACAATAGGACCCTCCTGTCATAAAGGAGAATTAGGCTTTTAATGAATTGAAAAATGAATGATACCTGAACTATCTCAATAAAACTCAAGAGAAAACCTTAGTATGCTTTCTCCTTCTATTTTCCTCTTGTTCTTCCTTCTCATTTTTCTTTTATGCAACGCAAATTAGTTCAAGTAGTTCAAATACCTCATTTAGTTAAGTTAAATAAAACTTAACTAATTTTAGTTTAGGGAAAGTAATAATAATAATAATAATTAAGGGTCTTTTATTAAACAATAACTAATCAGGTGGGACCCCTTGTGACTCCCTTTTATTTCTTAACAAAAATAAACATAATTAGACAACCAATTAAACACATGCTTCCTTGTGGCTCCCATAATTCTTTCCATAATTTGAAATTTAAATATCATAAATATTTCAAATTATATCCAAAACATGTAAATATCCACAATATCCCATAAAATAGTTTGTTGTCCAAAATTTTTTGCAGTCCACTGTCCTCAATAAATAAATTATAAACACATAATCAAAATCCATATTTTCCACTTTGAGAGGCAATTCTTCCTTTGTTGTTGTTGTCCCCTTTGGACTTCCCTGAATTAGCCTTAGGTTGGGTGGAACCTTGAGGCTTGATCTCACTAATGACATGGGAGAAGTCATCCCTCAAGTGCATGTGGGAGGAAACTGACTTGGTTGAGTTACTTAAAGGGGAGGAGGGAGTAGAAACAACTTTACCTTTTTCATTCATGTGGTGAGCCTCGGTTTTGAGTCGTTTTCTTGCAGGGGAGGACTGTACAGGTGAGTGTGCAGTGGAAATTTGAGCATTTGGGTTTACAGGTGGAGGGGGAGGAGATAATGACAATTTTGGTGAGCCATGATGATGGGATACTGTTGGGTGAACAATCTCCTGCCATCCTTCATTCTCGGGAACTTCAAGTTGCAAAGATATATGGGAAGGCACAGGGATACTGATCCAGATTATTTTCGGCATGAAATGACAGCGGAGATATAATAAAGAAATGCACAGAGATATCGAAAATATCCAATAATATAACATAATTGTATCATAGATGCAACCATAAACAAGGATATACAGTAATACACGATTTCTATTAATGAAAGAAATGTACAGAGACTGTAAAAATACAGAGTGAAAGACTCACTAGAATGGTGGCAGCTTATCTCTGAGAAGAGATGTGACAGCTACTTGCATTCACAAGAAGATGATTACAATGAGGCTCTGAAGGCCTTTTTACTATAAACAGGAATTCCAAAATCCGTAGACATCCAAAAACCTAACCATAGGAGATGAAGCACCAAAAGTCATGTGGGCCCCGTTTGGGTAAGTTAGTACATCAACTTCTCGGAGTCGTAACTTTTGCATACGATCTTTGTTTTAGGCGTATTATAGACCGTTGGAAAGGTATCATCGAGGATATTCATTTTGGGGGATAAATGGTGCCTTTGGCAATCATTGAGAAGATCTATCCAGAAAAACCTTCATTTAGGCCCTCAAAATGGCCCTAGAAGTTAAAACTGCTAAAAATAGTAAATTGCCAAAATTGCCAGAAAACTATTTCGGCCAATTGGAAAAGGTGGGTGGCCATCGATATCCACCTGGATCAGATACCAGGAACATTTTGGGGCTATAAGGGAGGCCTCTCTAGTCTAGGCTGAATTATCCCTTGTCCAATCCAATTGAAAAACCCAGCTTGAAAAAGTTGGTTCAACTCCAAAGGATCGACATTGAAATGAATTGAGAATCTGGGCCTTCTAAGACCTATGTTCCAGTTACCTCTGACCGTATTGTTTCGTCCATGACTTCCTCTCCTAAATAATCTCATCATTTATGCAACAATTATTAGCAATTAACTCTTAATAGACCATACATGACATTCTCTTTATATGAAACAAAGTTTATCTCATAAATTAACATCAGTCCCATGCAATCCAATCCATAAAATTATTTAATAATTTTCAAATGAGAAGGGGGTGAAATAGGGTTCATGGGATATCTGGGGGGATTGTAATAAGTGAAAAAATGATATTGTGATAGGGAATAAGAACATGAGTATTTCTCGACAATTCATTAAATAATTGACTGTGCAAGCAATACCAAAATATTTCAACTTCCATCTATCTCTGTATCATTTTTTATCACTCTCATATAGAGTTTTAATTTTATTATAGTGAACAAGGCATGAAAAATGAATTTGGGATCGTGAGGGGATTTATAATGAGCGAAAACATGACAAAATGAGAGGGAATTATATAGATTTTGTTCATAAAATAAATTAAATAAAGAAAAAAAACAATCATAACTCTGTTCCAATCACATTCCAAAAGTATCCACTTCCAAGACCAAGATCCTTTAATTGTTCATTAATTGCATACAAATTGCTTGTTGTCTTCAATAAAACAATTAAATTTGCCAGATTTGTTCAATTTATATCAATCTGTGCATCCTATATAATGACTATGCAAATCATTTCCAATTCCACAATAACAACATATCCATTCGATCCACCGTCTAGTATACTCTAATGTTGATCTCTTCTTTTTAAAACAAACATAATACGCACAGCTATTACGATTATCTATATCCAATATTCATCTTTGGCAACTGAATAGAATCAAATAATAATAGACCTAGCGCTAACCACCAACAGTCAACTATCATCAAACAATAATTGGGCCCGATTTAATCACCCATGGGTCCTTTTTAAATATGGACATAATCAAGAGAATATTTGATGAACCTATCATACACACATGTCTTCAACCATATAATCATCGATACCAATATTAATTCGGAAATAATGCTTAACCAAAAACATGTAGCTCTGAACTTGAGATCCACATTCATCAAACATATATAGACTTCCTTCCAAAAGAAATGCTCGATAAAAAACAGATCCATACGATGTATGAAGAGAACAGAACCATATTGACATGCATGTTTCTCTTTTAAAATTGACAAGACCATGATCATATTTGATGAATCAATCATACACATGCATGCATTTACAACTCAATTGGAATCATGATCGTGTTAGTATTCAACATACTAATGAATGGAAAGACCATAATCGACCAAAAGAAATATCTTTGGCTATAGGTAACCCATATTTTTTTTTTGTTCAAACAAATTCATCACATAGAGGAAATACAAAGACTCAACCAAGAGATGGTATTCAAAGTGAGAGAGCCTGTGCCCTTTATAATTAACACAATCATTAAACCGGTAAACCAAAGTCTCTACAAAACCAAAAGGTCACCAAGGAAAAATAGAAGCAAGTCGGGCTCAATAGAACCAAGTCAAGTTCTTTAGAAATTTATCATGGAGAGGTAATGAAAGTGTGTTTGTCATCTTTTACCTCCTAAAAGAATTTACCACTAAGAAGCAACCATAGGTAAACAAGTATAATCTTGGGAAAACAGAGAGTCGTTCTCTTTTGGGAACACCAAAATCTTTCAATTATAACCCCAAGATCTTGACATATCCATAAAGACAATGCCAAAGTAGAAACAAGGAAATTCGAGCACAAACTAGGAACACAAAAATGCCTCTAAAACTTTATTGCAGAGAGGAAACAAGGGTTGATTTAAAAAATGAAGAATCCTCGAAAACACAAAGAGACCATGTCTCTTCCCAACATCCAGGAGGTCGATAACCTTCGAAAAACAATTGACACCAAGGCTCACAAACACAACAGTCAACAATTATAGCAGAGATGAGAGGAGCGAGTTTTAAAACTCTTGTGAAAAGAATGACATAGCACAACCCGTAGCCATTCGATACATACACAAGCATCCATTTGACATTTTAGGTAACACAAAGACTAGACCATGGAACGTTCGGTGATAATGACAAGCCATAACAAAAATAGCTCAGGCTCATCCAAACATAGCAAGAATAATACCAATGTCAAAAATTTCATTGCAACCTGGAGGACAAACCACAACAACGACCGAGACAAAAAATGGGTGACAAAAAATGATACCCGGACTGGTGGTAAAACCCCACAACAATAACCTCAGAGCTCGTTGCACCATCGTTATCATTTTCCATGGAGAATCATCATAAAAACCCAAGCTGACCGAATTCATTTTTAACAATAACCAATGCATAGACTTGACAAAGCAACAACATCCATTTATTTCCTTCAACATGTCAACATTCCACAGTAATCATAGAGAACACCATAACACAACATTGACACTTAGTCGAAACTCAAGAAAAACACAGAACCCATGCAGTCCTAAGCCACCATTTGATTAATAATACAAAGTGTCCATCATGGATGGAAAACAAAGAGCCATACCTGTGAAAAATTGCTTCATTGAAGAGTTGGCTCGAGTTTTCCCCTTCGAAACGTGAAATCATGGAGTTTCCACAACCAACAGAGAAACAATGCCACTATTCTAGGGTGATGGGCTTGAGGGTGGTTTGGAGTGACGTGTAGTAAATTCATGTTGCTTCCTTACCTGGTCCTATTCAATTTCATGTACAAGCTACCCCACTAACATAACATCAACCATTAAATTCAAACCATAACCATTGCATAATTTAGTGCCATATCTATTGTATATATTCAATCCATATCCATTGTATAGTGCATCACCCGAAACATGTCACAATAATAACCATATGTTAACGTTACCATATGCACTTCCCATATAATCCTTTAAACAAAATCGCATAGTATAGCAACTAGGTCCACCACTTCTAACAATTTATATATATATTCAAAGTTTATATGTAATCTTTTTAGCATGGCCTTAGGACTTATCCATAACTTCTTTCCCTTTTTGTTTTGATCTAGCTCCCATATCATCATACTATATTTTGCATAAAATCATGTACAAGATTACTAACCAATGTTATATCATGACATAACATAGCACCTGCAAAACAATATAATCCTTATATCCATAGAACTGCCCTGTAATGCGAGTGAATATTGACAAAATTTAGCAACAATGCATCAACAAACCATTTGTCATGTCAAATGAAACCAAGACTGCATCATCAATTGTATAGGACTTTGTAGGAAACATCATAACAAAAACAACATATAAGCATAACACATCTATCTTTGCACCTCTATTCTACAAGGGGGGTCTGACCTACTAGTTAAATATTATTATCATAAATAAATAATAGAGCTTAGCAATCCTTTGCGAGAAGAATTCATCGTTGTGATTTTAATCGTCAACAAATTGGCGACTCCATAGGGATATTTCTTTCCAACAGATTAAGAAATCAGATTGTCTAGTTTTGCAGAGCATGTAACCATTAGGTCAAGAAGATATACAATAGAATGATTATGCAACAGGGGGAAGTGATTAGTTTTAAGGGAAATATGACTGATATTTTGGGAATAACTCATGGAAAGTGTTAAGTATGAGGGGTTTTATCCATGTCTGCATAATCATTTGATTAATCATAGTAAAATAATTCTTGACTTCAAGTAGACAATTTTTCTGATATTCTCTTTTGAATCTTGGAGTGGATGGAAGAAAAGGAAAGAAGAAAAGGGATAAAACCAACTATCTTATATAACAACAGTTGAAGCAGATAACAACTTCAATGATGCTTTCAAGGGAAAACATCATGATAGCTACGTAACCTGATTGTTATTGATTAATAATACTTTGCAGAATAGCGTCATTGTGGCAAAACTGATCCAATATTTTATTTTGACAGAAAAGAAGTCAATAACACAAGTAAATAGCATAAATAAAACAACATAAATGAAATAACGAAAATGAAATAGCAGTAATGAAATAATAACAATTTCAAATCGAAGAAAATAAAACAAGCAACAATGTAAAATCAAAGAAAATAAAAAAACTATAATACATAATCATTCCATACAACATTTAAACTTTCAAGTTGGTTCCACATAGTGTTTTAAGTGTGAACCGTTGATGCTATAGGAAAACAATCGCTCTTGCAAGTCCTTTAGGATTTAGGAATTTGTGCCCAAGACAAAAGTGATCTTAAATGGACCCATCCATAAATTTTGGAACTTTGAATGCCTTCCTCTATTAGCATGAGATGAATCCCACATCAATACCTTTTCATTAACCTTAAATTTGACAACTTTGACACTCTTATTGAAATATTTTTTAATAGTTTGATGTATTCTCTTTATATTATCCAAGGAAAACGTCGTTTTCTCCTTTAAAGCCAAAACTGCATTCATTCTTTTAGAAACATCGGAAGAATTTAATTCTTCAACCTGTAGCATTAACTTTAGAGAAGAAAGTTCCAGCTCTATAGGCAGAATGGCTTCTTGACCATAAACAATATGGAAATGAGTGCAACCAGTGCTCACCTTGGTGTAGTGCGATATTACCAAAGGGCATAAGTGAGGAGAGTGTACCATTGACGAGGCTTATCTTTAATGAGCCTCTTGATAATTCTTACCAGATTCTTGTTTGTAGACTCGGCCTGCCCATTTCCTTGGGGATAATAAGCCGAGGAGGTAAAATGTTTAACCGCCAATTTAGCTAAAAATTGGGTCATCTTAGTAGAAATAAAAGCAGGACCATTGTCTGTAATAATTTCCAAAGGAAGACTAAATCTGGAAAAATATTAGTCTCAACGAAAGAAATCACCTGTTCATCCTGTGAATTCTTAAGTGGGAAAACTTCAGTCTATTTCATAAAATATTCTATGGTTGTCAAGATAAAAAATTTCCCTGTTGAAGATGGAGGATTAATAGGACCAATAAAATACAAACCCCATTTTGAAAAAGGAAAGTCAGGGAGGACGGGTTGTAAAGTAATGGATGAAAGGCATTCTTTTCCAGCAAACTTCTGACACTTGTCACAAGATCTTTAAAAATTATAAGAATCACAAAATATTGAAGGCCAATAACACCCTTTCCTGGTAATCTTAAAAGCGATGGTTTTAACAGAAAAGTGACCTCCTACATGAATAACATAATTTGCAGATCCATGAGTCTCTTGTAACAATTTATGTGTTTCCTCATTGTTCACACAATGAAGTAACATACCATCGGAAGATATCCTAAACAAGAAGTCTCCTATAATGATGTATCTAGTAGATTCAAGACATATCCTTCTTCTTTGATGGGTATCTAAGTTATCTGGACACCTTTGATTTTGCAAGTAATAAACTAGATCTTTATACCAAGGATGTTTAGCCTCAAGAAGGATTTGATTGTCAATGTAAACCAGTGATGATAAAGATCTATATTGTTCATCAATTTCTTCACTTGTTTCAGCATGTTGAGCTAAGTGAAGGGATAAGTCACGTCCCTTGATGGTGTTAGAATTCATTATAGTTAAATCACACTCCTGGATCTTGGCAAGCTAATGTGCAATATAAGTCTTTGAGAGAAAAAACCTAACAACAGGTAAAGGGAGTTTTACCAGCGTGTGCTTACCTAAGATAAAGTGGCAAAATTTTTCAACAACCTTAACAAGAGAGAAAGCATGATTTTCAATATAATAATATTTAAATTCATCATCTAACAATATTTTACTCATGTAAGGTATTGGTTTTTCATTAACTTGGAAATCACATTGCATGAGGATAGCATAAACTGCTTCCTCTGTGGCATTAGTATATATCGTAAATTCTTTCTCAAAATAGGACTTCACCAAAACTGGTGCGGAACTGATTTCCTTCTTGATCCTTACAAAAGCATTTTCGACATCATTAGTCCAAGAAAATTAATGATCTTGCTTAAGCAGATTGTGAATTGGATTTACCATTAAATCAAAATAAGGAACAAACCTACAGACAGAGTTGATAACACCCATAAAGGCTTGAACCTCCTTCTTGGAAGTAGGAGTAGGAATATTTAGGATAACAACAATCCTTTCGGGATCTATGCTTATTCCTAAATCAAAGAGAATGTGTCCAAGGATCTTTCCCTTGGTAATGCCAAAAATAGACTTAGAAGAATTTAAAGAAATGCCAAATTTCCTGCATCGCATGAGAACCTTTTTAAGATGACTAAAATGATCTGATTGATTTTTTGAATAAACAATTAAGTCATCAAGATAAATCTGAATAATGTTTTCGATCAAATCATCAAAATCGATTTGCATATCTCTTTGGAAAGTGACACCTGCATTAGATAATCCAAAAGTCATACATTCATAAGAAAAAGTGCCCCAACGAGTAATAAAAGTGGTTTTATATTCATCTGTCCTTTTTACCTTGATCTGTGACCCTGCAACTTGCTACAAAATCATTTCCATATTAGGGAGAGGAAAACGGTCTTTTATACTAGCCCTATTCAATGCACGCAAAACAACGCATAATCTGATCTGGCTAGTCATTTTCCGAACGTGAACCAAATTGGAAACCCACTCAGAATACTTAACAGGGAAAATTATCCCAGCCTTCAAGAGCTTTTCCAACTCCTTTCGAATAGTTTCTTCCAGTGTAGGATTAATGGGTATTTGTTTTTTCCTAACTAGTTTTATGCCCTCCTTGATAGGAATGGAATGTTGTATAAGAGCAGGATGAAAACCATGAAGATCCTCATAAGACCAAGCAAAAACATCTTGAAATTCACTAAGCAACTCTGTGAACTTCAATTTTTCTTCATCGAAATATTGGGTGCCTATTTTAACATTCTTTGGACAATCAGGTGTCCCAATGTTCAAGGAAATGGTTTCACCCACTTTTCTTTTTGAATCCTCTTCTTTACTTTTTTATTTGTTGCCTACATCACTTGATGAAAATAAACTTTCTAGAGGAGCCAAGCTCTTTGTAATTTTTTTTTATCTTCCATTGATATAATTTCCTTAGGATTATAGGGTTCATTTTGAATGAAAGCATAAATGCTATCATCACTAGGGAAGACCTGCCATGGCTCTACATTGTCAGGGATATGTGGACGATACAAAGATTTAAAGGTACAATCAGGTCTTTGTGGCATAATTTTTCGTGTAGGAGAGGCTCCAAAAATAGCTAACCTGTCAACCATTAAGTTCAATTCCCTTTTAACATGAGTGATGTTGAAAGATAACAAGTTTGAGATAAGTGCCCAAACATTTTTGGTGCAATGTTTCACTAACTTGTTGCTAGGATAATATATCTTACGTACAAGGTTTACAACAAGTTGAGAGTCCCCAAAAACTATAAGTTGACCACAACCTAAATTATAGGCATTTTCAATGCCTAGCAGTAACACTTGAAATTCAATGATGTTGTTTGTGAAAGAAAACTCTAACCTATAGGAAAAGTCATGAATTTTACCCACTTGAGAGTACAAGATAATACCAGCTCCATTTCCTTCATTAGAGAATGAACCATCAAAGTGCATCTGCCACATCCCATCCTCTATGTCGATTTATTCAAATGTAGTGTTGTCCTCATCTGCAAATATGGAATACACTCCTAGGTCCTCCTCGATATAATTCACATTAGGCCATGGGACACTTTCTATATAAGGTGAAATTCTTACCTCCCTTAGGACTATGATGTTTTTACCATTCTGAGGAACAGATAAGTGTGTCCCGTCAAGTGAGAGGTATCCACCTATAAAATCTTGTCAATCTCTTCCTAATATGATTGAGTAATTACTAACTGGCATATCTATTACCTAAATATTAAGGGTTTTCCTTATTTCACGATGCACGGACAAAACCAAGGTCATGACCTTGATTTCACCTATGGTCGATTCTTGTAAACTATTATAAGAGAGCATGCTTCTCACATTTTCATTTGTACAAGACAAGCCTATCTCTTCCATAATAATCTTCGACATTACTTTTGGCCTGAACCGTCATCAATGAGACAACAGTGGGCCATTTTTTCCATAATCTTTACATAAATAAAAAACATGGGATTTTTTACAGGGTGCCTAAAATTATGTACACCTACTTTATTTACAGTTGAGTCCTCTTTATCTACCTCTTCAGAGAGGTTGGTTACAATGGAAGCCTTTCCTTCCATGAAATGTTTCAGATGCTTTTGTTGCTCAGGGATGACAACCATGTCCAGGAGGGTAGCATCAACTTTAATATTATCCAATTGATTGAGAATGTTGTATTTGGAAGAGGGAAGAGGGGAAGTAGTTCCTTGATTGTCAATATCTTTAGAAACCTTAACAGTAACATCTGGTGAATATGAGCTTGGGATAGAAGAAGTGCGAGGAGGATCATATTTACCTTTCGGAGCATAGGATTTACTCCTAGTATTTATGATCATGACATCCTTTGGCCCTATAAAATCTAAGACATTAATAGTAGTTTCAGGCCTTTTACAAAAGATTTTATCTCTGGAACTCTTCTTTACCTCACAAGTACTTTCTTCATGGTGTTCCTCACAAAATTTACACCAACTATAAGGCATGATGGATTTAGGTTGAAAGTTATTTTTATTTGGATTCCTAAAGGTTGGTGGAGAAGAAGATGAGGCTCCAGGGGTAAGTGAAGGGACATTTCCATTCCGCTCATATGCTATCATTCAATTATTCATGTCTTGTAAAAGTTGTAAGAGGGCGGACATGTATGTCTGTTTAACTGAGTCTCCCTTGGGAAGACCTGTTCTTTCAAGTTGTTCTTCATACTCTAAAAAAGCATGCAAAGCAGAACCAAGGTTATCAATGGTCTTTTTGTGAAGCCTATGCCGGTAGGGGGAACGCAGAGAATTATAATAATGCATAAAAGTGGCTTGGTTCAAAGGGTGAATGAGTTTGGGGATTTGGTTATATAACTTAGTGAAATGCAAGTTGAAAGACTTGATAGTCTCACCCTCTTTAAAATAAATATTATTATACTCCCGTAACTTCTCGGATGGGCTCTTATACAACCCATAGGTAGACTTAAACTGATACACTAACTCCTCCCAAGTGGAAATAATATTGGGAGAAAGATCAAAGAAATCATTTGTTTCCTTCCCTTCAAGGGAATTAAAAAATAAGTGCATAGAAGTGTCATTGTCATTGTCATTGGCTCCTATGTTGTGACAGGCATTAGAAAATTCCACCAAGTGTTCATTCATAGTGATCGTGTTATTCCTTGAAAACCTAGAGAGATTCTCTTTGAATTTAGGGGAGGAAACATGCCACAAAGTAGTTGTAGCATCCTGAAAAATCCCATACTTTATTATGACCTTGGTGGGGTTTGTAGCAGATTGTAAAGGTACTTGATGACTATATAAACTACCAATCACTGACAAGCATGAAGGTTGGTATGAATAATCACCTCTAGTGCCACCAGATCCACCACTAGATGCCATCTTGTGAACGATAGGTAAGGGAGAAAAAGATGAACTGGTCGAATCAGACAAATTTCTCCTTAGAGTACTTTGTTGGGTTGACAAAACAACGTTTCTTCTTCCTATTTCATCAATAGGATTAATCTAAGGTGATAAAGCTATTCTTTTCATAGATATGTGAGGGTCCAAGGACATGAAAAGAAGATCAAAACTGTAGGAAAAAGAAAGTTGTGGTTGATTCCTAGGTTGTCTTTTCCTAGCTTCCCAATGTTCTCGAACGCTTATGTCTTATTCAATCACTTCCCATGAGAGTTCAATCTCAACTAGGGTATTATAGATCTCTAAGACGGTATTAAACAAGGTTAAATCAATGTTGGTATGATCTTTAAGACCGGGCTCAATATTGGGTTGCCTTACAACAGGTATAGTCATGAAGAAAAGAAACAATCAAAGCATAAAAAAGAAGAAACATAAATATATTCAATGATAATTAAGCATAAATCAACCAAATATATATGGAAGATATCCCCAGTATGGTCACCAAATAATTGTTGATGAAATGATATCAATTTATCTTACTCAAGCATTTTCAAACCTTGTTTTCTACAATAGGACCCTGCTGTCATAAAAGAAAATTATGCATTTAATGAATTGAAAAATGAATGAAAACTGAAATATTTCAGTAAAACTCAAGAGAAAACCTTAGTATGCTTTCTCCTTCTATTCTCCTCTTGTTATTCCTTCTCATTTTTCTTTTATGCAACCGAAATTAGTTGAAGTAGTTCAACTACCTCATTTCGTTAAGTTAACTAAAAATTAACTAATTTTAGTTTAGAGCAAGTAATAATAATAATAATAATAATTAAGGGTCTTTTATTAAATAATAACTAAGTAGGGGGGACCCCTTATGACTCCCTTTTATTTCCTAACAAAAATAAACATGATTATATAACCAATTGAACACATGCCTCCTTGTGGCTCCCATATTTATTTCCACAATTTGAAATTTAAATATGAGAAATATTTCAAATTATATCCAAAACATGTAAATATCCACAATATCCCAAAAAATAGTTTGTTGTCCAAAACGTTTTGTAGTCCACTATCCTTAATAAATAAATTATAAACACGTAATCAAAATCCATATTTTCCACTTTGAGAGGCAATTCTTCCTTTGTTGTTGTTGACCCCTTTGGACTTCCCTGAATTAGCCTTAGGTTGGGTGGAACCTTGAGGCTTGATCTCACTAATGACATGGGAGTAGTCATCCCTCGAGTGCATACGAGAGGAAATTGACTTAGCTGAGTCACTTGAAGGGGAGGAGGGAACGAAAGCAACTTTACCTTTGTCATGCACATGGTGAGGCTTGGTTTTGATTCGTTTCCTTGCATGGGAGGATTGTACAGGTGAGTGTGGAGGGGAAATTTGAGCATTTTAGTTTATAGGCGGAGGGAGAGGAGGTAATGACAAGTTTGGCCAGCCAAGATGGTGGGAGACTATTGGGTGAACAATCTCCTTCCATCCATCATTCTCGAGAACTTCAGGTTGCAAAGATACATGGGAAGGAATAGAGATACTAGGAACATCTTGGGGATGGAAGGGAGGCCTCTCTGGTCTAGCCTGAATTATCTCTTGTCTAATCCAATTGAAAAACCCAGCTTGAAAAAACTAGTTCAACTCTTGAGGATCGACATTGAAATGAATTGAGAATATGGGCCTTCTAGGCCCTCTGTTCCAGTTACCTATGCCCCTATTGTTTCATCCATGACTGCCTATGCTGAAGAATATCATTTTGTATGCAGAAATTATTAGCGATTAACTCTTAACAGACCATACATGACATTCTCTTTATATGAAAAAAAGTTTGGATCCGAAATTAACATTAGTCCCATGCAATCCAATCCATAAAATTATTTAATAATTGTCAAATGAGCAGGGGGTGAAATATGGCTCATGGGATATCTGGGGGAATTGTAATAAGAGAAAAAGTGATATCATGACAGGGACTAAGAACAAGAGTACGGCTAGACAATTCATTACATAAATCACTATCCAAACAATACCAAAATATATCAGCTTCCATCTATCTCTGCGTCATTTTTTATCACTGTCATACAAAGTTTTAATTTTATTCTAGTGAACAGGGTGTGAAAAATGAATTTGGGATTATGAGGAGATGTATAATGAGCGAAAAAGTGAGAAAATGAGAGGGAATTATATAGATATTGTTCATAAAATAAATTAAGAAAAAAAAAATCATAACTCTGTTCCAATCACAATCCAAAAGTATCCACTTCCAAGATCAAGATCCTTGAACTGTTCATTAATTGCATATAGATTACTTGTTGTCTTCAATAAAATAATTAAATTTCCCAGAATTCTTCAATTTATATCAATCTATGCATCCTATATAATGACTATTCAAATCATTTCTAATTCCACAATAATAACATATCCATTCAAGCCCCTATCCTGTATACTCTAATGTTGATCTTTTATTTTTAAAACAAACATAATACACACAACTATTACCATTATCGATATCCAATATTCATCCATGGAAACCAAATACAATCAATAATAATAGACCCAATGCTAACCACCAACATTCAACTATCATCAAACAATAATCGAGCTCGATTTAATCACCCATGGTTAATTTTTAAATATGGACAAAATGAAGAGAATATTGAATGAACCTATCATACAAACATGTCTTCAACCATATAATCATAGATACCAATATTAATTCAACAACAATACTTAACCAAAACATGTAGCTCTGAACTTGAGATCCACATTCATCAAACATATACTGACTTCCTTCCAAAAGAAACGCTCAATAAAAGACAGATCCATATGATGTATGAATAGAACAAAACCATATTGACACACATGTGTCTCTTTTAAAACTAACATGACCATGATCATATTTGATGAATCGATCATACACACAGGTGCATTTACAACTCAATTGGAATCATGATCGTGCTAGGATTCAACACTGTAATGAGTGGAAAGACCATAATCGACCAAAAGGAAAGCTCTNTTTAAAACTAACATGACCATGATCATATTTGATGAATCGATCATACACACAGGTGCATTTACAACTCAATTGGAATCATGATCGTGCTAGGATTCAACACTGTAATGAGTGGAAAGACCATAATCGACCAAAAGGAAAGCTCTTGGGTTGTAGGTAACCCATATTTGTTTTTTGTTCAAACAAATTCATCACAAAAAGGAAACATACAGACTCGACCAAGAGATGGTCTTCGAAGTGAGAGAGCCCATGCCCTTTATAATTACCACAATCATTAAATTGGTAAACCAAAGTCTTGACAGAACCAAAAGGTGCCCAAGGAAAAATAGAAGCAAGTCGGACTCAATAGAACCAAGTCAGGTTCTTTATAAATTTATTGCAGAGAGGTAACACAAGTTTGTTTGATATTCAAAAACACAGAGATATCGCCATATTTTACCTCCTAAAATAAGTTACCACTAAGAAGAAACCATAGGTAAACAAGTATATTCTCGGGAAAACAGAGAGCCGTTATCTTTTGGGAACACCAAAATGTTTCAACTATAACCTCAAGATATTGACAAAGCCATAAAGAGAATGCCCAAGTAGAAACAAGGCAATTCGAGCATAATCCAGACAGACATAAATGCCTCTAAAACTTTATTGCAGAGAGGAAACAAGGGTTGATTTAAAGAATGAAGAATCCTCAAAAACAAAGAGAGACTGTATCTCTTCCCAACACCCAGGAGGTTGATAACCTTCGAAAAACAATTGACAGTGAGGCTCACAAAAATAATAGTCGGCCATTATAAGAGAGATGAAAGAAGAGAGTGTTAAAAATCTTGTGAAAAGAATGCCAAAGTACAACTCGTAGCCATTCGATACATACACTGGCCTCCATTTGAAATTCTCGATAACACAAAGATTGGACTGTGGAAATTTTAGTGATAATGACAAGCCATAACAACAATAGATAGGGCTCGGCCAAACAGAGAAAGAATAATACCACTGTCAATAGTTTCATTGCAACCTGGAGGACGAACTACAACAACTACCGAGATGAAAAATGGGTGACAACAAATGATACCCAGATTGGTGGTAAAACCCCGCAAAAATAACCTTAGAGCTCGTTGCACCATTGTTATCATTTTCCACAAAGAATCATCATAAAAAACCAAGATGAAAGAATTCATTTTTAATAATAACCAATGCACAGACTTGACAAAGAAATAACACCCATTTATTTCCTTCAACATTCCAACATTCCACAATAAACACAAAGAACACCATAACACAACATTGATACTCAGTCGAAACTCAAGAAAAAAAAGAAGCCATGCAACCTGAGCCACCATTTGATTCATAATACAAAGAGTCCATCGTGGATGGAAAGAAAAGAACCACACCTATGAAAAATCTCTTCAATGAAGAAATGGTTCAAGTTTTCCCCTTCGAAACCTAAAATCGCGGAGTTTACACAACCAATAGAGCAACGATGCAACTATGCTAGAGTGATGGGCTCAAGGATGGTTTGGAGTGTGATGCAATAAATGAACGTCGCTTCCTCACCTGGACCTATTCAATTTCATGTACGAGTCAACCCATTAACATAAAATCAACCATTAAATTCAAACCATAACCATTCATAATTCAATGCCATATATATTGTATAGATTCAATGCCATATCCATTGTATAGTGTGCCACCTGAAACATGTCACAATAATAACCATATGTTAATGTTACCATATGTTCTTCCCATATAATCCTTTAAACAAAATCGCATAGTATAGCAGCTATGTCCACCACTTGTAACAATTTATATATACATTCAAAGTTTATATGTAATCTTTTTACCATGGCCTTAGGACTTATCCGTAGCTTCTTTCCATTTTTTTTTGAGCTAGATCCCATATCATCATACTATATTTTGCATAAAATCATGTACAATATTACTAACCAATATTATATCATAACATAACATAGCACCTGTAAAAAAATATAATCCTTATATACATAGCACTTCCCTGTAATGTGAGTGAATATTGACAACATTTAGCAACAATGCACCAACAAACCATTTTTCATGTCAAATGAAACCAAGACTACATCATCAACTATATAATACTATGTAGGAAACATCATAACAACAACAAGATATAAGCGTAACACATTTATCTTTGTGCCTCTAGTCTACAAGGGGGGTCTCACCTACTAGTTAAATATTATTATCATAAATAAATAATAGAGCTTAGCAATCCTTTGTGGGCATAATTCATCGTTGCAATTTTAATTGTCAACATCGATGAAGGCAAGGAATGAGTTCGAGGAAAGTGTCGAGAAATCCTTAAAAGAGAAGGACAAAGCTAAGAAAATGGCACAAAATACACAAGAGGTTGTCCAAAATTTGTATAAGGAAATTCCATAAGTACCATTATTAGTAGAGGCCACCATGGAGTGTAACACCCCGGTTTTAATCCCTATGAACTATAATGTATTATGTAAATGTGACATTAGGATGGTGAGCCAGTAAAGTTGAAAAGTGGTTGGAGTGCCTAGGAAATGTAATACATCTACATATATTAATAAAATACATCACTAGTTGTAGGGAAAACAAGGACAAGATATAGGGGGCTATGATTCCACGAGAGAGGAAGATAAAGGGTCTAAGTATTTTTATTATATTTTATTTACCCGTATTGGTTTTAATTGGGAAAAGTGGTTACATGAGATTCTTGGGAGGAAGGCCATGTGGTTCTTGTTTTCATGTAATTATATAAAAAATGCTTTGGGCTATTTGGGGGTTCACATGTTCTTCTCCATTCACTATTACACCGTTGTTGAATTTTCATCTTAAGCATTTAATTAGATTAGTGTGATTTTAGTTTTAACCATTATCACAATAACTGCATATAAAGGATCACTGAAATAATAACATCCACAACATGCACAACATTTACCCTAGGAAAACCCTCTATGGGGGAAGACCTAGAAAACTTCATCAATATGGATTCGCCAACCAAGAAAAATTCCTCTCTCTGATAGAGAACTAACAAAGAAGAAGATCCTCCTCTAACCCTTGACTAGGGAAGAGTAGCGCAACACTTAACCAAGATATATCCAAGAGATAGACCAAGAACCTTCACAACGTCACCTCCTAGTTGAAGTAGCATATCCCTTTGAGACTTGTACACTTCCTCTTCTTAGATACAGATTTAGTTCATTGTTTTCGAATGAGGCGTTGGCCTCCTTTAGGTGATGTTATCATTGCTATAATTAAAGAAACAGTACCTAACATGCCCTTGGAAAAATCGGAAGTGGTTAGAGCCGTAGTTATACACACCTGTAAATAATTTGAACGTGATAATGGAATGATGATATGATCTGATGACAATGCAACAATTTTCAATGATCTGGAAGGAAATCCAAAAGGAACTCCAGTTTTTGGTCTGGTTTCTTAGGAATTGAGACAATTGAATTTCACGAAAACAGTTTCATTGGCTCCCGAAGTATTATAAGTACTAATAGATCTTGTATAAATCTTCTACTGATAGTTCATCAAATGATACATGGATCAATTCATTGCACCTCAGGCATATTCCTCAAAGAAGATTATATCGAGACCAGGAATTCTTAAGAATTTGTTCATCATGGGTAACGATACTATTGCAAATCTAATTACTTCTATAAGAAACTCTGACATGGTAGAAAAAAGAACGGTTCGAGTAACAACTACTAATATTACCAAGAACATTCGAAGGATCCTTTTATGAGAAGGTTTTATAGAAGATGTTAGGGAACATCAGGAAGGCCAAAAATATTTTTTGAGCTTGACTTTAAAATATTAGGGAAGGAAGAAAATGACATATATGACTACGTCAAAGTGTACCAGCAAATCTAGTTTGAGAATTTATTCCAATTATCGAGAAATTCCAAAAGTTCTAGGTGGAATGGGGATCGTAATTCTTTCTAATTCCCAAGGGATTTTGACGGATCGAGAGGCTTGAAAAAAGAAAATTGGAGGAGAAATATTATGTTATGTATGGTAATTGATCCGAATTTTGTTCAAAAATATGGATTCTGTAAGATATCCCCATGGTATGAAAAGTTGGAGCAAGTTTGGTTCAAGACACCATTCATCTTCATCCAAGCACGTTAGTAAAGTTTTTTTATCAAAAGAGGAGGATATTCGATGAACAAACAAAATCTGATCCATGCAAAAGGTTTTGTTACTAAATCACTCCCCAACACTATGTTTCAAGATCTGAAAAATAATGGATGTCATATTCTGACTCATATTTCAGGTAGGATTCGACGTAATTCTGTACAAATACTACCAGGAGATAGGGTCATGGTTGAATTAAGTACTTATGATTTAACCAAAGGACGTATAATATATAGACTTAGAAACAAATCTTCAAACAATTGAATCACTTTTTGAACATCTGATAGGGATCGAGAATCATAGATTCAATGGACTCTCTTTCTTAGCAATAAAAATGTAATATGAGCAAATTGGAGGGTCACAAATATGAAAATTCGTGCTTCTATTCGTAGAATTTGTGGAAAATGTCGACCAATTCATAGATGGAAATGAGTTATGATAATTTGTTCCAATCCGAGACATAAGCAAAAACATGGGTAATCCTCTTCTATATCAATGAACGGATCTAGTGGTAAAATATATTTCAATATGCATTTTTCAAACTGAACTCATAATGATTAATATGTCAAAAACTAAAAGAATAATCGGTTCACGTAGGAATGAACATCGAGTACTCAAAGGAGTTATTTATGTTCAAAAAAGTTTTAACAATACCATTGTTACTGTTACAGATGTACGGGGACAAGTTTTGTGTTGGTCTTCTATCGGTGCCTATGGATTCAAAGGTATAAGGAGAGGTACACCATTTGATGTCCATACTGCAGAAGAAAATGTTATTCATACATCAATGGATTGGGGTATGGAACAAGTCGAAGTTATGATAAGTGGCCCTGGTTGGGGGAGAGATATAGCATTACAAACCATTCGTAGAAGTGGCATATTATTAAGTTTTGTATCTGGCGTAGCCCCTATGCCACATAATGGATGTATACCTCCCAAAAAGAGACATGTGTAAGAATTGAATGAATTTCAAGAGAAATAAATGATTTTATGATATGATCAAATAATCTTGGTATGATTCAAGATGAAATCTTAGACTCTATTCAGACACTACAATGGAAATGCATCGAATCCAGAGAATACAGTGAGTGTCTTCATTATGGCCATTTTTCTCTATCCCCACTCCGTAAAGGTCAAGATGATACAATAGGGATTGCAATGCGAAGAGTTTTACTTGGAGAAGTAGAAGGAACATGTATCACACATGTTAAATTGGAGAATATAAAACATGAATATTCCATGATAATAGGTATTGAAGAATTAGTACATGACATTTTGATGAATCTAAAAGAAATTATACTTAGAAGTGATTCATACGGAATATGAGGAGTGTACTGCAAATATAATTCAATAATACCAAGAATAAACCATAAACCATTCACTATAACATGAACAAAAGAAATAGAGAAAACCCTTGAGGTAGGGTAACACCATATATTAATCCTTATGGAAGGATAAAATTCCTCAAGCAATCCTTGCTTGTACAATTACAATATTATTCACTATGTTTCATTACCAATCCTTGTTTGTACAATTACAATATTATTCACTATGTTTCATTACATTGCCTATACTTTATATAGCTCTCCTATCTCCTAGGAACCTTCTAGAGAGTCTTCTCACATTTATTACATCCAAATACAATAGTGGCTCTTTATTAATATAGTGGACCTAGTCCACCTTACATACATTGAATGACCACACTCCCATATACACTGACTTCCACTAATAACACATAACAGACTCCCATTGGGTACCTCCCCTAGGTACCCCATATTACCTCCCTAGGTATACTCATTCCATCCTTCACATGTTTACTAAACATGAGAAGAAACCATACAATATGATGCATTTACAATGTAGCCAACTGGTACCAAGTACCACCATCCATCCATCCCAATGGAATTAACATGATGTCTATTTGCTACCTTTCCACCTTTATCTTTCTCCACATCATGCTGATGTTGCCATGAGATTGTTCTCAAACTTGGAGTTTTCCCGTAGTGTCGGGTAGTCCTCCATGTAACTCTGACGCTCTGCTCCTCGGCCTGCATAAATGTTCATGCATGCCTCTTGCCTTGATGATTCTCCTTGCATCTCTATGATGTGGGATGGAAATATACAACAACCTAGGGAATTTGTTCTTTTCTTTCAACACTTTGTGCCTTTTGAGTCAATGACCTCCTTAGTCTCCTGATTATGTCCTTCTTGTGCTTTTTGTTTCATCTCCTTCAGACTCTCACCGATTCAACTTCAGACCGGGAAATAACTTCCGCTAGCCCATGAGCCCATCTTTTCTTACTAAGAGACACATCCTCAAGAATGTGATTTTCTTTTCTTTGTACCTCACACAACTTTAAAACTTCTTTTGCACATTAATATTAATGGTACCTACCGATTCTATCCAAGGATATCCCAAAACAATATCCACTTCATCCCTATCCATAGCATGTAATATGAATGCAACACATATTTATCCATGGTAATCTTTCAAATCTTTAAAAATTTGAAAAATTTCACCTTCAACATATATGTGCTTTTAAATATTCCTTTTTATTGGAACTTGCACCTATTAACCAACAAAACATTGATAAAATTATGCATGCAACTAGGGTTAATTTGTAATGATAGCTTTTATGAATACAGCTATGAACTTGTAATATAGATTTTCACATGAAAATAAACACTTGGTTCTCTTTGTATCCTTATTTTCCCATGAGACCACTTGTCTAACAATATTTTTCAAATTCCTACATTGAGAGTCTCATCATCTCCTTATAATCAAGTGATTTCCACCAAATGGCAACATCACATTGCAATTTGAGATCTACCCAATGGGGCCAAGTATCTTCCCATGATGATTTTTTTTTTTAATGAATGATTCAATACTAGCTCCATCAAATTTCTTTGTAAAATACATCTTTCTATGAAAAACCCCCAAAAATAGAACAATACAGAAAATTAAGTGCTTTTCCTCGAAAACCCAAAAAAAAAAACCGTTGAAGTTAAAATGCTCAACTTCACTTCCCTGACTCCATTTTGGCTGATTTGTTTTTTTGAAATTAAAGTGAAATTGTGAGGAACTCCATATATGTAATTTATTTGGGCAAATCCAGCCTCCAGATGCTACAGAAATAAAAATATTCTCGCTGTCCATGGAAAAAATCTTGAAAATTTGTAGGTTTTAAAACTTCAATATCTTGACTTCCCGAACTCCTGCTTCGCACGATTTTTCAACTTGGGTGTTTTTCTGAGGAAATCATATCTGGGATCCTTTCTATAAATTTGCACAGAAATATAACTAAAATTTCAAGAATATGCCCTCTTTTCAATTCTAAAAAATCTGCAGGACAAAAATATTTGCCCACAATAAACCGGCCAAGGAAAGTGCTATGATACCACTTGTTAAGTACCCAAACCAGATCTGTAAATATAATTCATAAATAACCAAGAATAAAACCATAAACCATTCACCATACTATTAACACAAGAAATAGAGAAACTCAGGTAGGTAACACCATATATTAATCCTTATGGAAGGATAAAACTCCTCAAGCAACTCTTGCTTGTACAATCACAATATTCTTCACTATGTTTCACACATTGCTTACACTTTTATATAGCTCTCCCTATCTCCTAGGAACCTTCTAGAGAGCCTTCTCACATTTATTACATCCAACTACCATAGTGAGCCTTTATTAATATAGTGGATCTAGTCCACCTTACATTGAATGACCACATTCTCATATATTAAATGACTTCTATTAATAACACATAACTACATTCCCATTGGGTACCTCCCTAGGTACTCCATATTACCTCCCTAGGTATACTACATTCCATCTCCCTTCACATGTTTCATCCTCTAAACATGAGAAGAAACCATACAATATGACCGACTAAGCAATGTAGTCAACTGGTACCAAGTACGACCATCCATCCATCCCAATGAAAGTTGAACATGATTTCTATCTGCTATCTTGTCACCTTGATCTTTCTATGCATCATGTTGGGGTTGCCATGGGATTGTTTCTGTAGCTTGAGCTCTTCCCATAGTGTCGGTAGTACTCCATGCACCTTTTGATCAGTTTCCTGTTTGGTGCCCTACTGGTCCTTGCTTGTACAATCACAATATTCTTCACTATTTTTCATTACATTACCTACACTTCTTTATATAGATCTCCCTATCTCCTAGGAACCTTCTAGAGATCATTCTCACATTTATTACATCCAACTACCATAGTGAGCCTTTATTAATATAGTGTATCTAGTCCAGCTTACATTGAATGACCAAATTCTCATATATTAAATGACTTCCATTAATAACAAATAACTAAATTCCCATTGGGTACCTCCCTAGGTACTCCATATTACCACCCTAGGTATACTACAGAATCATTCTATAAAAAAACGTTGCTGCGAAAATGGTGAGATGACCTGTAAATAACATACCTTAGAAAGCATCATCAAAAGAATTTATCATCCCTTGAATTCCGACCTTCATTTCTTCACCCTCCCTTTGAAATTCGGTTTAGATATCCTCTGATTACCTCAGTCACCTATATATATTCAATATTTCCAAGTTTGATATTAAATTAGAGAGCCTTGCCTCTTATTTATACTCTCCAAGTAGCTTCCTTAGAAGCATCTTCTAGGTCACTTTGCCCACTTTCTTTATTTTAGGGTTAACCCACTTCTAATTTTTCCATTAAAATTATTATTTAAATAATTTATTTTGTATTCAATTTGAATTATAGTACACTCATCACTTCACTTATTATTTACCTTCTAAAATCTCTTAAACCACTTTGACGACTTTGACCTTTTGGGGCTTCTAGATGACATGTGAGGGTCCTCCAACTTTGTAAGGCCATAACTCTCAAACCGTGAGGAGTTATGTGACATTCCACATACCAATAGAAATGACATGACATTTACTATCCCTATAGAATAGTATTACCGCCAAATATATCAAAACTCATACCATTATCCATCAAAAAAACTTAGGTCCATTACCCAAACCTGGGTTTTCCAACTTCTCATGGCCATAACTCTCTAACTATGAGGAGTTATGTGATGTTCTTCATACCATCAGAAATGGAATGAAATGTACAATCCATATATAATATTATTACCTTCAAATATATTAAAACCTATACCATTATACATGAAATAGCCTTGGGTCCATTACCCAAACCTTTGTGGTACCGAAATTCGCTACCAGACTTTGATCAATGGTTGACATCAATGAAAACCAACCTTAATAAAAAATATGTCCCTTTGGAATTGATGGAAAAACTCTGATGCAATACTAAAACCATGTCATGCAATACTGAAGTCATATCACTCATGCTCCCTGTGGAACCACGCCTCTGTCCTCTGCATATATGTAACCATTGCTCCTCCTGGAGTCATGGCTCTGTCCTCTTCATATGATAAATATATCCTCCTTTTTCATCAATGGAAAATGTATCTTTCCATCCGGGGTTGCTCACCCTAACTAAACTATATGATATTCCAACCTGAACTGTACTCTTTATGGTTCTTCCTTGTGTACATCTAAGACATATAAGATAATCATTCAAAAGCATTCATTTTGGAGTATAAATAACTCCGAGTCTCTGGCGAAGATACTCAAAGGCTTCCCATGGAAGCAGTTTTGTAAATATGTCTTCCACTTGCTCTTTTGCGCCCACATGCTCAACTCTGATGTTCTTTTCTGCAACCTTTTCCAGTAGAAAGTGATACTTGATTGGAATGTCCTTCGTATTGGAGTGCATCATTAGGTTATTTGAGATACTGATGGCACTTGTATTATTACAATAGATTGGAATGGGGTCATCATAATCAACCTGTATTTCTGTCAAAGTTTGTTTCATCCATAAAACCTGTGTACAACATGATGTTGCTGCAATATACTCTACCTCAGATATAGATAGAGATATTGATGATTGTTTCTTGCTTAGCCATGATACTAAACACTCACCCAAGTAGAACATTGCTCCACTGGTGCTTTGTTGGTCATCAACACAACCTGCCCAATATGCATCTGTGTAGGCAATAAGTGATAGATCCTTTACTTTTGGATACCATAATCAAAACTCTTATGTTCCTTTGAGATATATGAAAATCCTCTTCACTTATAATACATGTGATTCCTTTGGTGTTTCTTGAAATCATGCCACCTATCCAGCTGCCTACATTACATTTGGTCTGGATGCTGTCACATATAGTAGGATACCAATCATTGACTTGTNTTCCTTTGATCTATAGACTTTGAATCATCATATTTGCTTAACTTGCAACTAGTTTGCATGGGAGTGATAACTGGTTTGAAATATTCCATTCCAAACCTCTTTAGGATTTCTCTAATATACTTGGTTTGAGAAATAAAAACTCCTTGGTTTCTTTGACCTATCCGAAGTCCCAGAAAGAAGGATAGTTCTCCAAGTAATGACATTTCAAATCCATTATGCATATCCTTTACAAATTTCTGGCTTAACATGTCATCATCACTACCAAAAATAATATCATCAACATAAACTTCAATTAATAAAATATTATCTTGACTTATCTCGATGTAGAGGTTGTTGTCTGAAATTCCTTTTCTGAACCCTCCCTGCTGTAGATATTTATCCAGTCTAGAGTACCATGCTCTAGGAGCCTGTTTTAGACCATACAAGGCCTTCTTTAATTTACACACGTAATTTTTGTTCTCTGACAACTGAAATCCTTCTAGTTGTTCAATGTAGACTTCTTCTTCAAGTTCCCCATTCAGAAAGATGATTTTACATCCATCTGATACACTTTAATATTTTTGGAGCATGCATAATCTAAAAGAAAATAGATTGCTTCCATTCTGGCAACTGCGGAAAATGTCTCTTCAAAGTCAATTCCTTCAACCTGTGCATATCCTTTACATACCAATCTATCCTTGTTCCTTGTAACATGTCCATTTTCATTCAATTTATTCTTTTATACCCACTTTGTGTCGATCACATTCTTATTCTTTGGTCTTGGAACCAATTCCCAAGTGTCATTTTTCTCTATTTTATCAAATTCTTCATCCATGGCCTTGTCCAAAATTCATCCTTGTTGGCCTATTCAAAATAGGTTGGTTCAATTGTAGATGTGAGTGCTAGGTGTGTTTGTTCTGGTGAATGGATTCTTCTTCTAGTCTCAACTCTTGTGTCTTTATTTCTAATAATCTCATCTGAAGGATGAATCTTTTGTACTTGTTTGCTAAGTGTTTTTGGAGTTACTTGCTAAACTTGCTCTTATGTTTCTGTCGAATCCTCTTTGTCGTCCCATTCTTTTTCATCTTTTGTTTCTTCTTCCTAAATTTGTTCCATTGATTCATTTTCTTCTTCCTTTAATTTGTGTCTACCTGTTTCATCAATTGTTACATTGATGCTTTCCACCACTTTGTTCAATCTCAAGTTGTAACACTTGTATGTTTTTCTTGTACTTGAGTAACCAAAAAGTACTCCTTTATCCATGGAAGAGTCAAACTTTCCCATTCTACCATATTCTCTTTTGATGTAGCATTTTATTCTAAAAGCTTTGAAGTGATTTACATTTGTTGGCCTTCCTTTCCATAGCTCATAAGGAGTTTTGCCAGTGTTGTTTCTGAGCATTATTCTGTTTTGAATGTGAATTGTTGTATGCACTACCTATGTCCAAAAAATATCTGTCAATTTGGAATCCATTAGCATTGTTCGAGCCATTTCCTATACTGTCTTGTTCTTTCTTTCAACAACTCCATTCTGTTGAGGTGTCCTAGCAACAGAGAATTGCCATTTTATTCCATGACTGTTGCAGTAGTCCATAAATTCATTTAAAGTGAACTCTCCTCCATTATCATATCTCAAGCATTTGATTTTTGAATCCATTTCATTTTCAACCATTTCCTTGTAGATCTTGAATTTTTCAAAAGATTCTGACTTATTCTTGAGAAAGAAAAATGTGGTCATTCTTGTATAATCATCAACTAATAACATAAAGTATTTCTCACCTTTTAATCTCTTTGTTGTAGTTGGTACAACTAGATCAATATGCACAATTTCTAATGGTCTTTTCATTGAATATTCCTTTGATTTGAACCTCGGCTTTGTTTTCTTTCCTTGTTGACAATGCTTGCATAAAGTGTTGGTTGGTTTTGTGATCTAGGGAATTTTTTTGATTGCTTCTCTTTTGTTGACTTTGACAAGGTTATCAAAATGTATGTGACCCATTATTATGTTTCATAACCAACTTTCATCTTCCTTCCCTTTTTCTTTGACTTTTTGGATGCTTTGAACACTGCTTCTTTTATATCTGTATTTTCGTGTCCAGTTCTCATTTCATATGCTGTGAATATTTCATGTAATTTGTCCATGTTTATTGAGTTTAGATATAATCTTTATTCTAGTGCTGATATCTTAGGGTCAAATCTCATAGGAAGAGATCTTAGTACTTTTTGAACAATTAAAAATTCTTTTATTTCTTCTCCCAATCCTATGATTGCATTTACTATTTCATCAACTCGTAAAAATTAAGTTGAAATATTATCATCTTCCTTCATCTTAAGTTGTTCTAATTGACCTTTGTAAGTTTGAAGCTTTGTTTCTTTGAATTTTGAATATCCTTCATAAATATTTTGAAGTTTGTCCCAAATCTCTTCAGCGGATTTACAATGTGAAACTTTGGTGAATATTGTTTCAGTAAGAACATTCAGAAGTGCATTTTTGGATTTGGAACTATTCTGACCGAGTTTCATTGCTTTGGCATTTGTTGGTGGAACTGTTGGTGTTGTGTATCCATCTACAATTGATTTCCAAATTTCAAATCCCTGTTCTTGTATATATTTTTTCATCCTTGTGCTCCAAAATGCATACTTTTGTCCATTGAACTGTGGTATTCCATTTTTATACAAGTTGTTTCTCTCCATGATCTACCTTTCAGTGGTTAAAATGATTTGTGAGTAACCTGCTTTGATACCAATTGTTGGATTACTGAGAGGGGGGCTGAATCAATAATATAGCAATTTAATCATTTTAACCATATAATCCAAGTGTTATATCAATGTATCATTATCATCCAATAACTGTAGAGTAAATAACCAATGAACAAATGAACAATCATACACATACATAGTACACCAATGTTTTACGTAGCAACCCAAAGCGGGAGAAAACCATGGAATATTTTTTCTTATATGTATTCAAGAATTACGTTCATTGGAAGCACTGAATTCCTTTGTTTTCCAGATGCAACTGGAAGGAGGATCCAACCCCCTTTTTTATCATGCTACAACCCAAGGGAAGCTCCAACTCCCCTATTCTCTGGCTACAACCAGAAGGAGGCTACAACCCCCTATTTTCTCTGGCTACAGCCGGAAGGTGGCTACAACCACCTGTTCTTGCCCCATCCAACCACCTTGAAGTAGAAGTAGAATGATGGAACCACTATCACACTATCACCGTGAGATATACCATTGTAATCCTATACCAATAAACCTGAACATATATCAACCATGCATCAACCTATACCTCAACCTGTAATCAACCTATACCATAAATAAGTCCATCAACCATGCATCAACCTGTACCAAACAACCTATAATTAACCTATACCATAAACAAGTGCATCCAACCATGTACCAAGTATGTGCCAATCATGTGTCAACTACTCATCAACTATGACTCATTAATATGTACCAACATCATCAACTATACACTTCATGTATGTGCCAACTCATCAACTACTTGTCTCAACCATGTACCGAACATGTACCTCAACCAAAAGACCTCATTAATTTCATCATCCAAATATGATTTATAACTCTGTAATAGACCTAGTTTATATGATCACAACAAGATACTAACATTTTCATCAAACTTTTCTTTAGTCTCACATGACTAGTTTGGGATTTCTCAACAACCCTAACTTGAAATAATCATAACTATGTACCTGTAATGAATAAAGATTTGAAAATAGTACATAATGTTCTTCAGTTTGTTTTATGCAATTCCTCTAGGTGTCACTACTTGGAACCTCTCATAAAAGGATTTATAGGAAAAATGGCATACCTTGTTGAATTTTGTCTTATTCTAGAGAGTGACCTTGTAAAGTGTTCCCTGCACAGAATATTAGTTGAGTCAATCTGAAAATGTTACACAAAATACTACAGACTGTAATATAACCAAAACATTTTTTCTTACTTAATTTGGATCTGTTATGAAGAAGTTATGACATTTTTACCCGAAACACCTCTTTTAGACTAGTTTCAGGACTAGCCACAAACCCTATTTTACACGAAGTGTAACTCCAAAAATACAATGACCCACAAGCCCAAATTGTTACCAAAGATACCTGGATATGTTTCCTCGATGCCCTATCAATTTCACGATCTGAACCATTCTAGAAAATAATTTATTGTGAAAATGGTGAGATGACATGTAAATAACATACCTCATAAAGCATCATCAAAAAAATTTATCCTCCCTTGAATTTCGGCCTTCTTTTCTTCACCTTCCCTCTGAAATTAGGCTCAGATATCCTTTGGTTACCTTAGTCACATATAGATATTCAATATTCTCAAGTGTGATATTAAATGAGAGATCATTTGCTCTTATTTATACTCTCCAAGTAGCTTCCTTAGAAGCATCTTCTAGGTCACTTTGCCCACTTTCCTTATTCTAGGGTTAACCCACTTCTAATTTTTCCATTAAATTTATTATTTAAGTAATTTATTTTGTATTCACTTTGAATTATAGTACACTCATCACTTCACTTTATTATTTACCTTCTAAAATCTCTTAAACCACTTTGACTAATTTGACCTTTTGGGGCTTCTAGATGACATATGAGGGTCATCCAACTTCGTAAGGCCATAACTCTCAAACCGTGAGGAGTTATGTGACGTTCCACATACCACCAGAAATGGCATGAAATTTAATACCCATATATAAAAGTCTTACATGAAAATATATCAAAACTCATACCATTATTCATCAAACAAACTTGGGTCCATTTCCCAAACCTGGGTTCTCCAACTTCTCATGGCCATAACTCTCTAACTGTGAAGAGTTATGTGACGTTCAACATACCACCGGAAATGGAATAACATGTACTATCCATATATAATAGTATTACCTTCAAATATATTAAAAATAATACCATTATACATGAAATATCCTTGGGTCCATTACCCAAACCTTTGTGCTACCGAAATTCGCTACTAGACTTTCTTCAAGGGTTGACATCAATGAAAACCAACCTTAATCAACAAAGACCACCTCTTCCTCTATTTATGTAACCTCCCTCTCTTGCACACACTGAGAAGAATTAATCTTTGAGGACACTTGCATGCAAGTGATTCGGGTTATTATACTATTGGTTGTTTTGATTATGATTATGAGACATTGTAGATTTGATGATATGCTATTTTTTTTGTGTTTACATCAACATGTGCTATTGACTGGGTTCTCCTGATTTTGCAGGTTCTAGACGTTGAGTATGTTAAGGTATTGAGGAAACTCCTGGGACTCCAGATCAAGTTAAGGAGTGGATTCTTAGGGTTTGAATGTTGTTGATGTGACATATGTACATATGATTATATATTATGATGTTGATTGTTATTCCTGACATGATTCATTGATGGATGCTGGATGATGATATTTTGTCAACCAGAATCACATTTGGAGTAAAGGGGTCACTCACGACAACTAGACACATTGAGGGAGAGGTGTGGTAGTATCCCTACCACAGCCTACTAACACTCTTGTCGTGGCTCAAAATATAGGTTAACGATTTCCTAGTTCAAGAATACCCACGATGTCATGAGGGAAGACTATGACAGCCGCTCACGATGATTCTAAGGGGAACACAATAAGGGAGGGGCCTTATTCCTTAGAGACCCTTAGTCTCCCGCAGGATCACCTGACGGAGTATTGACTCCAGGAGTTTGATGTATACCAAATTCAATCAAGAGGCGAGTGGCACCCTTGGAGAACGTAGTGTTTCTTGAACTCCACGTCACACAAAGAAAATGGAAAGAGGTGAGTGGGACCCTTTTAGCACATAGTGCGTCGTGAAGGGAACGTCGTGATTTTAACTGGTAAGTTAATAAACCTAGTGCCTAGAAAACTATGCCTTCTTAGGACCAGGTCGGCCTTAAAATGAATGATGTGATAACTAAATTTTAATAACTAATTTTTCCCTTAAGAACTGTCACCAAGCCTAGTGAATTGAAAACCTAGGTCTGAGTAGAACCTTAGAACAACAAAAAAAAAAAGACATATAACAGGAAGGGGGTAAATAAAATTCAAGCATTAATAATTAAAGTGGAAATTTTAATAAAGGTTTAATTAATAAAAGGGGCATTTGGTTGTTTTTGTCTAAACCTGCTAATTCTGAACTTAGTTATAAAAAAGGGGAAACTTAAAGAAAAAGGGAAAATTAAAGAAAAGGGGGAAACCTAAGGAAAAGGGGAAACTTAAAGAAAAGGGGAAACTTAAAGAAAAAGGGGAATGTCTAACTTAGTAAGGAATCTAGCCTTTGCAACTTTCTATTTATGAACTCAACTAGGAATTAAGTAAGGCATAAGACATTTAAGAATTGTAAGTGAATAATGGGACACCGTGGAGCATTTTTAGGAATGCTTTTAGGTGGGTGGGGGAAATAGACAAATTTAATTAATTAATAAAATTGATTTTCTGGTGCAATTAGGGGATCAGGCGACATATGTACAGGGGTTTTTCAAAATTAATTAAATGAAAAAGGAATCTAATGAGGGTTTTGGGAAACTAATGACTAATAAAACTCTATAAAAAGGATTGTGAAGGAGGAGTATGGATCACATCAGGATTGCGTAACATCACATTGTCGAATTTTATATTGACTGAGTTTCTTTTGTGGGAGTTAGGATACTCGGATCGGGTAACGAGCGATAGCTCAAGCTTGCAAGGAAAGCTGGGAGCTATCATTATCTGGTATTGTGTGTGTGTCCCCTTTACGGCTCAGTAGGTTCAGGGGGAAGAAGAGTACCCTTAGCGTTGGCTGGGAGGTACCGGTGAGGTCACATCGGTTGGTAAGTGGGAGCTAGACGGAGAGCACACGGGACAACGACTTTGGAGCATTCACATTTGGATACAGTATGCATGTGTATATTGTATTGAATGGTAGTTAAATTCCCTATATATTCATCTCTCTAACGTTGAAATCACATGTGAATCACTGTGTTAGAAAAAAAAAATTTGTCCTGGCAATTTACGCTTGTGAAATTTGGTTGAAGGGTAGTTAAATTATTTTCCTGCGCCTTCAGATAAGGTACTTATATTGTGTTGAAGTTTATGTTTTATTTGTTGATATTATGGTAGCTACGGGAGGTATTTACCTCGACGTGTAAACTTGACGAGGATAGAATACTCCAAGAAGCAAGAAGAAACCCTAATGAGTTGGCTAATAACCCTAGAAGACTTGTCGGCTCAAGAAGATAATTTATATTAGGTTATTAGCCTCCAAGAGAAGAAGTTGGCCTGAAATAATAATATATACTGAACAGACAAATACCCAGAATGAGAAGTCAGTCTAGGCAGTTAGCCAAAATTAGTATAAATATAGGAGGCCAATTCTCATTCTAGCAGGCAGTCTCAGAATTGCAAAGGAACACTTATACGCATTGTAGTTGCCCAATTTCTACATAGGCTTGGAGGAGAGATACCAATGTAGTTGCTGTAGCTAGAAGTTATGCTTGGACTATCTCTTGGTTTGGACTATCTGATCAACTCTTGTTGGTGTGCTATCCTTGGAGAAAGGTGCACTACCCTTTGTTTGGCTATATAGCTTAGGGTTTGCTTCCAGAGTGATTCTCTGTCAAGGTTAAGGTGCTCGGAGGGTGGCTTCGACCTATGGTTGGGTGACAATAGAGATATTGTCAATGGTAAAAAAATCACATCCTTTATATTCTAATAGGTTATGGGCCCACACCTCCTTCATTCAGTCTAACTATTGGAAGGAAACATAGCCAGAAGGATATTAAGCTCGTTGAAGAACTGTCGCTAGGATTTTCTAGCAGGAGAAGTCACCAAAGCACTGTTGCTAGGGTTACTAGCAGGTGCAGTTGTAGAAACCCTAATCCTCTCGTTGAGGCACCTTAAGTGAATGGATTGACCTAATCTCTTGACAGATCAGTGTGCCCTGGCCTAGCACATCTCTTGGTACTCTCAGCAAGCCAAGACGTCAAGTTTGATTTTGTGGTCAGATCTAGGGTTTGACCAAGTGAAAGAAAACATGACTTATTCTATGAAGTCATAGAACAATTTATATGGAGCCTCTAACTTCAGAGCATGGAATACAAGGATTGACCTCATCCTTGCCAAGAATAAAATGTTGGATATCATAAAATGAAAGATCGTTGAACCAGAGTTTGAAGAAGGAAAAGAGAAGGAACCACAAAACATTGCAGTTATGGAGAAGTTCAAAGACGGTGACATCAATGCCATGAGTATCATAGTGGAATCCATAAAAGACCAATTGATACCCTACATCTCCCATATTGATTCATCAAAGAAGATGTATGATGCCCTAACAAATCTCTTCTTGATCAGAAACATTGGACAAGTTATGAGTCTGAAGAATGAGCTCTGTGACATGAAGATGAATGATGATGCCAACATAACATCATACTTTATGAGGATATCCCAATTAAGAGATCAACTACAAGCTATTGAAGAGATCACTTCAGTGAAGGAATTGGTAAACATAGTACTCAATGGTCTTCCTAAGACATGGGATGCATTTTCCGCAAGCATGAACACAAGGTAGGAGTATCCGACATTTGAAGAACTTTGGACTTGCTGTGCTCAAGAATAATGAAGGATCAGTGCAAAAGAGAAACCCCAAAAGAAGTACGATGATCAAGACTTCACAACAAGATTCAAGAATTTCAGGAACAAAAGGAAGTTTGGTTCAAGGAGGAAGTCAAATCAAGAGAAATACATTTAAGAAGTACAATGCGTCAACTGTCAAAAGTATGGACACTACAAGAATCATTGTCCCAAGATAAAGAAAAGGAAGGAGAAACATGAAGCATCAATTGCCAAAGAAAAAGAACCTACAAAGAAGACTAAACAAGACAAAAGAGACTTCTTCTTCTGAAGGTAACAATACTCTTCTTAGTTCTTGTACATATCTTGTTTGCATCATCTTTGTACATATCTTGTATATCTATCTCCTGGAAGATAATGTGTTCCAAGAAGAACTATACCGATGGAAGAACAAAAAGATAAGGATTGACATCATTAGATAATACATGAAAGAATGAAATACATCAAGCAAATCATCTGGAAACTATTGCAAGATAAGACAAATAAATCATGAAGAGACTTAGAAGAAGCAAAGATAGAAAGAAGTCAACAATCAAGAGGAAATTGGAGAAAGACTTATGATGTTTTGTAGAAGACAACAAGATGGAAGCGTGGACTCTGTTAGATAGAGAGAGCCAATTATATATTGTAGAATACAATAAGGATGCAGACAGAAGCATGGACTCTGTTAAATGGAGGGAGTTGATTATATGCACTCATACTTGAAGCAAGGATTAGGAGGGAGCTAATCCTATTATCCATTAAAGATGATGAAGTATATATCCATGGTAGTAACCATGAAAGACAATACATGTTCAGTTCAAACTTAGAAGAAGTCTTCTTCGAAGAGAAGCCTTAAAGTATCCCTAGTTGTCCATTCACATCCGTGATCCTATGATGAAAGGAAAAAGTGGAATCTTTAGGGCATGGAATATATAAGAAACTCCATGGACCCAAGTGCTAAAGAAAAACATGAAGAAGAACATGAATATTCCAAGAAATAAAGAGAAGCTAGAACAACCAGTCATTGTATCGAGAATAACAAGATTACTAGCCTGATATGAACTCACTAAAATCAATCAAGCAGAGGAACTGAAAGTCGTGATGAAGAACAGTTTATGGAAGACTTATGAATGAAAGAATTACGAGATCTAGAACTAGAGGTTCTCCCAGATGGAGGGACAAGAATATGATGATTACTTGTTCCAGTAAACCAGGCATATCTCCACATGAGTCATTATATCATCCACAATATCCAGGAATTGGAATTATACATCAGAGAAATGCAAAGAATGTTCTCTAGACCAATTGAACAAAGAGCATATGAAGAACAACCTCAAGAATTTGATGCATACCAGAAAGAGACCCTTGTATGCAGATGGAAGAAGATAACTTGGTGAAGAACCTCCAATGCACATCAGAAGCGTGGTGAAGATTCTCTATAATAGAGATATTGTATCAAGATGATTACCCAATAGATCAAATCTCACGATGACAGAAGAAGTGCCACATGGATATGTTCCAATGTTCCAAAAATGATATACTTTATTGATCAGAGCTACATGAAGCCTTCAGAGAAAACCAGTGCTCCAGAATGAAGTACATTTGAAATCAAGCATTACATTATCTATGATGAAGTTCAGAAAGGAGAAAGAGGTTCTCCATTACATATATTCACAGATGAGAAGATAAGTAGACATTTTGGTAAATCTTCTGTCCAAAAATGAAGAGTTTTCGTACTCAAGCTGGAGCTCGTGGAGATGACTTCCTTATTGAAAAAGGAAGAGACGACTCCCAGGTTGGGATGGAGCACTGATATGTATTGATTTATGGACAATCAATTTTCAGTTAGAAAATTGGTCTAGGATGAGCAACTTCCTTTCCAGTTTGAAAAGTGGATTGAGATTTCTAACGGATAGCGATTTCCTATTGTGGTTAACATGGGGAGTGGTCTAGGGCAGTATCTCTTCTTGAGGGTTACTCAAGAAGACTGGCCCGCCTCACCGAACAACGATTTCTCATTGTGGTTAACATGAGGAATGGTCTGTTTTGGAGGTTGATATAGGACAATATTTTCCTCTTGTGGTTAACAAAGGAAATGGTCCAGACAGTCCTTCCTTAGGGTTTATACATTCTCTCTAGGGTGCACTTTGATTAGTGTATGAGGAATGGCCCAGGGTGGGGAATGGTCCAGTCTCAGTAATCAGGGACAGGCATTCGTTAAGGTTTATACAGTCTCTCTAGGGTTCACTTTGATTAGTGTAGGAAGAATGACCCGGGGTGGGGAATGGTCCAGGTTCAGAAATCAGGACAGTTATTCTTCCTTGCTTGAGAAGAATAGTCCAAATAGCTCATCATTGATGTTTTACCTTTTTGAGGGAAGATATTCTTTCAGATCTCATAGATGTGACTAAAAAATTGGCCTAGATGATTCAGTTTATATCATAACATTGTTTCTATGCAGGTTGATATCAGATGATTGTTATGAAGACTGCATGACATTAGATGTATACTACTGTGGTGGATGTGTTCCATTGTTTCTGACTATACGTTACTGATCAAGTACTTGTGTGCTACTTGGTGTGGTAGTGTACCACTGGATTGTAGTTATGTATTACTATGGATAGACACAGTTGTGTTCTATTTTGTTTCAATTTCCTTGAAGACTATCAACAATATTGGAAATGATTATCAGTTAGATGGATAATCAAAGGATAGAGATTTCCCAGATGGAAAATGGTTCAGAGCATTTACTCTTCTAGATTAGAAGAATGGCTCTTGTATCACTCTATGGAGTGAGCGTCATGTCTAATTACTCAGATAGAGTATGGTTTTGAGAGATGATGCAGTTGATGACCCTGATGATGATTATGGTTCTCATGATCTAGTCATGTTGTTGATGCTACTGGGTGAATGGTATGTTTTTGTGCTCAAGACCATTACCTGTAATACCTCCACATGTAAACCTGACAAGGATAGAATACTCCAGGAAGCAAGAAGAAACCCTAATGAGTTGGATAATAACCCTAGAAGACTTGTCGACTCAAGAAGATAATTTATATTAGGTTATTATCCTCCAAGAGAAGAATTCAGCCAGAAATAATAATATATACTAAACAGACAGATACCTAGAATGAGAAGTTGGCCCAGTAAGTTAGCCAAAATTAGTATAAATACAGGAGGCCAGTTCTCATTCTGGCAGGCAGTTTCTGAATTGCATAGCAGCACTTGTTTGCACTGCAGTTGCCTAGTTTTTGTGTAGGTTTGGAGGAGATTTGTTGTTGCAGCTGCTACAGCTAGTAGTTACACTTGGACTATATCTTGGCTAGGGTTTGGACTATTTGATCATCTCTTGTTGGTACACTATCCTTGGGGAAAGGTGCACTACCCTTTGTTTGGCTATCTAGCCTAGGGTTTGCTTCCGGAGTGATTCTCTGTCAAGGTTAAGGTGCTCAGAGGGTGGCTTCGGCCTATGGTTGGGTGACAATAGAGATATTGTCAATGGTAAAATGAGCACATCCTTTATATTCTAACATTATTCAGTGTAATACTATCCGGAGATTTCATTTTTTTCAGCGAATTTGTCTTGATGAGCCCATCATTTTATGATCAAAGAATTCAAATTCATCCCAACCTTATGTGCACTGAACTTTTGATTTGATTTCCAATGGCGAACCCAAAATTTGAGTGAAAATGACTTCTCTGCGGTTTGTTTTTACTGTTTTTCAGACAAAGATTTTTTTTTTTTTAATCTTCTGTTCCTTTATCCCTTAAGTTATTAGTTCATTCCTGAACAGTCGACCAGGAGCAAAATCGACTGTCTTTCACTCTAGTGTTAAATATTTAGATTCAAATAACCTGATTTCATGTGCATGGATAATAAGTGTGGGATCATTCTCTACCCAAAAAGGAATTCTATCTTGGGCGTTTATTCCCTCCTTAGCCTCTACGATTATTGTGATTTATTCTCTGCAAACTTGTGCTTCCACACAAAGATTTTGGGGGATGCCTCTCCAATTCACCAATGTTTTATTTCTCTGTGATTAATGTTGTTTATAATCATCCAATTTCATTTTTAATTGCCCAATGAATTCCTTATTGTGTAAAACAAAAAATAATTCCTATTTCTCTGTGTTTTTGGTTGCTTTACTCATCCAATTTCATTTTTAATTGCCCAACGAATTCCTTACCGTGTACAGCGAAAAATACTTCTTATTGCTCTGCATTTTTGGTTTCTTTACTCATCCAATTCATTTGTGATTTCCCAACAAATTCCTAACTGTGTATAGAGAAAAATACTTATTTATTGCTCTGCAATTTTGGTTTCTTTACTCGACCAATTTCGTTTTTGATTGCCCAACAAATTCCTTACTAGGTATGGCAAAAAATACTTCTTTATTGCTCTACCACTAATGTTGTTTTTACTCCTTGGCATTTATTTTTTAATTGCACATGTAAGGATAAGTCGCAGCGTCAATGATAATAGCATAATTTAAATAATAATAAAAACAATATTATGTTGAAAAAAGGGGGGGGCGGTGCATGCATTTATCTAATCTCGAAAATTTTGCATGTAGTTTTTAATCTCTCTTTACATGTGTTATTATGGTTTTATTTAATGTATATAATGTATACTTATGATAACTAATGAAGGAATGTGGTGCGATAATGATCTTTCTATAGACTTGGAGGTTTAGCTAGTCTGCATCTTTATTTAATCCTCATGAATATTTTTGGATATCAGTTTTGTATGAAGTCCACTTTAATGTTATTAAATACTTAGGGAGTCGTGCCAAAATTTAAGGTACCCTTGCGACCATGTGAACGGAACATATTCTCTTTCTTTTTAAATAAAAACCTTGTTCAAAAATTAAAGCGAGTGGTTAATTGTGAATAAATGTAATCTCTGTAGATATGTTTTGGCAGGAATTAAGTAGTAAATGGGTATTTCTTCTTACTTTAGTAGTCTCTCCATAGAATACTCGGGAATGAAATTTATTAATGTAGAGTACTTGTTTATTAATTTCTATTTTTATTTCCACACTAGACTGCATTTGTTTAACTATTTCATTGACTTAATTATGTTGTTTTCCATTCGATTGTTATCATTAATTATCTGTTTCCAATCAGTTTGTTATCCTTAATTATGTTGTTTTCCATTCAGATGTTATCATTAATTATGTGTTTCCAATCAATTTGTTATCATTAAATTATGTTGTTTTCCATTTAGTTGTTATCATTAATTATGTGTTGTCAATCAGTTGTTATCACTAGTGGTGTTGTTTTCCATTCAGTTTGTTATCATTAATAAATTTGAAGTGTTTAATGGGTTTAAGTGACATGCAGTGGGATTAGGGTTGTAGACTCTTCAGAGAAGGGGTGCACTACTAAAGAGATCCATCATGGGACGCTTGCTCGCGTCGTTCAGTTTGTTTCTGGCATGAAAAAATTTAATTGACAAATGATAGATTTAGATGATAGATGAGTTAATTAACCTATTGGCTATATGAATGATGGTCCTTGATTAGATATCCATTGTGTGCCTCGAAGGGTCACTAGAATGTTGGTTTGTTAAATATTTATTTTTGCACCATGCAAATTGATTGAGTCAATGATTGCTAATTCTCACTCGCTTTGACGGTTCTTGTTACATGTGTCAGTTGAATTTATTGCATCGGGTTGTTGATGTTGTCCCTTAGCTTAGTAGGCATGGTATTGCTTGTGTCAGGCGGGATGTATACAACTCCTTGTTCCTCAGAACAATCGCCATCCTTGAGACCTTAAATGGTCAAAATCGATGGGAACCTAGGCTTGTGAGTTTCTTATGTGTCCTGGAGGTCCTAACCTTGCAGGGTAGGATGGGCAGGCAGCCATTTTTAATTTGTCTAATTGATTTTTGCATGTTGCATCTAGTTGCATTATGTGCTAGTACGCTGGGTCATTATGTTTTCATTTGCTTGGTTGTGTGTGTCGTGTTCGTCAATGAGTTGCGTTGTTTGACTGTTGATTTTGTTACTTCCTTGCTTAAAAAAAAAATTCACTTGTTATGCATCGCATGTTTTCGCAATGGACAGGGTCTTTACATATGGTATCAGAGTCGGTTCGACCTACGACTTGGGATCACTATGACTTCCGTTGATTAGATATTTTATTATAATGTTGCTAATTAAATTGACTTGTATTTTTGAAGGTAATCATGGTTAGAGGATGCCGCGGAGGCAAACGATGGGGTGCTAGGGGAGGAGGTGCAATGCCCCCAATAGCATCCATGCCTGAGGGGTCTAACTCCTAGGGAGACGAACAGGTTGTCGACTAGGAACCGATAGTTGTGGGTGATGTAGTTGGGCTGATGAGGTCCTTTCAGTGGATGTCTGAGGCATTGATCATCCGTTTGGATAGAGATGAGGCCAGCGTGTAGACATCCCCTGAAGGTCCACTGTGCGCTCTGGTTGGTACTGGTAGCATTCACCGCAAAATTGAGAAGGTCAAATTTCTTGAGTTCTTTGTTTCCCCGGATGGCACATTCGCTGAGGAATGGTTGGAGAATATGGCGATTTTGTTTTCACTTTGTGAATATACCTCCAACATGAAGGTTTGCATGGCAGTATTTCAACTGAAGGGGAGTGCTCGTCTATGGTGGAAGATGCTACTGCCGCAATTGAACATGGTCATCAAAGACATGTCATGGGAACTCTTCAAGGAACCATTCTAGGAGAGGTATCTATCTGAGTAATTCATTGAGCATCATCTGAACGAGTTCAACACCTTGTGGCAGGGTGGTAGTACAATGCCCGAGTATGACACCCATTTTATGGAGATGCTTTGGTATGCTCCTCACCTGAATATCGAGAAACTTAAGGTCAATGAAGAGCCAAATTAAATAAACAACCATTTATTTAAAACATAGCAGTAAAATTTAAAAGTTACCTTCATTTAGCACATTCGCAATCAAATATATCAATAATAATAAAATTAATTAATCATA
>SNQJ01S0007086.1:152644-204548 GCA_010110895.2 Picea sitchensis
CTTTTTATCTGGACACTCATAAGACTTGTGCCCATTCTTTCCACATGTGAAGCATGTTATTACTCCACCTCTTCCTCTTCCTCTACCTCTAGTACGAGGAAAAGTATTATTATCAGCATAATCTCCTCTCTACTCAGTATGCTGCCCTTGCTGTGAGGTTCCACCTCTCTCAATTCGAGTCTGAGGTTTCTTCCAGTCCTCCTTGGGCTTCTGATTTTTATCTTGGGCAACTGATTTGCCTCTGGGATGACTTCTGCCTCGACCTCTTTGACCCTGTTTTCGGCTCAGCTTCTCTTCCGCTTTTAGAGCCATCTGATAAGCATCTTCCACTGTTAGGATGGTTACCATGCTCATCTCATCCTGAATATCGTATCTCAGGTCATTCATGTATCTGGCTAATTTTTCATCATCACTTTCCCGATGACTTGCCCTGATGTTCATCTTGTAGAATTCTTCAATGTATTCTCTCACTATCATCAACTTCTGTCTCAGGTTATGCATCCTCCTAAACAAAGTAATTTGATAATCCCTGAGGATGAATTTTTCCTTCATCTTTGCGATCATTCTATCCCATATTTTGATCTTCTGCTTGCCCTTGTAGCGTCTGTCAGCTTGTAGTTCATCCCACCACAATGTTGCATGTCCTTTCAATATTGTGACTACATGCTTGACTTTTTTGTCCTCCTCGACATCTTCATAGTAAAAGTATGTGTCTAGAGATCTAATCTAGTCTAAAAGCTCCTCTGCATCCAGATTTCCCTCATAAACTGGAATGTCCATTTTTTCTCTTGCACCCATTCTTGCAATAGCTCTGATCAAACGTTCGTTTGCTGCATCTTCAACTGCAACTTCTTCTTCATGTTCAGCCTCAATTTCACTCTCAAAATCACTTAGATACCCAACATTGACTGTGCATCTTTGGGATGTCTCCATGTCTTCGAGTGTAGCTCGTAGATCACGCATTTCTTTTTCCATGGTTGGATCAGTCATCTACCTACCTCTTCTTCTCGGAATTTTCCTATCCTCTGGTGGATCAGGTGTTTTCCTGTCCCTTCTCCTTGGAGGCATGGTGAAATTATCTTTTCTCTACTACAGAAAGAAAAGAACCTTTCTATGCTCTGATACCAAAAATGATGATGCACGCCCCTTCCTAAACCCACAGGTTAGAAGGTCCACCCCAACACAGGATCTTTCCTTATCCACTGGCCTGAAGAGCTTTGGAATGGCTCTTCTATTTCCCTTTCGGGAAACCTGCACCCACAATCAACTTCAGAAATTCCCCCTTTTGCTTTGGGAAATCGGACTTCGCACTTTCGCAAATCCGTTGGTCACGCGCTTATCTTTCAAATCCCTGAAACCCAAAAAATGTCAATGCTGACCCCTCCTCCTTCTCTTTCGGGCTTTTCCTTATTGCGATTTCGGCAGTCGCGGTGTCAATCAACTTGTTCCCACGATTCCTGAAACCCGATGTTCCGAAATTCCGACACGCTCACAAGGTTGACCTTTCAACGGCCCTTTACTCCATCGGGACTTCGGACTTCGTGATATCATGAATCCTAATGCAAATAATTCGAAACTTCACTCCCCGAAACTCTGAAATGATCAACAAAGTTTAACTCCATGTCAATAGTGTGCCACCTGTCCACTCGCTGACTCCTCTGTGGCCCACACAAATCCTTTTAGCTTTTCGAGACTTCGCGTTTCGTGATTTCGTGATTCCTGTTGCAAAGTTTACAGGACTTCAATCTACGAAAACCCGATATAGAAATCCACATGTAAATCCAACGGCCCTTATGGCTTGTATCTACGGTCCTACTCCTCCTAATCTTAGAACCTTTCGGGAATACTCGTCGTATCTCCCCTGCTCCTCCGTGAGATCTGACGACTCATGGGACTTCGTGAATTCTCTTCAGAGAATTCCGATCGTCCATCCTTTCCTCGAGAACTCGTCCTCCTGTGGTCCGACGTCACTGTGCCTTCCATCGACTCCTTCAAAGGTTCAAATACTTCTCAACTTTCCCAACTATGAGTCTTTTAGAAAAACCCTTTGCACACACTCCTTACGGCAGACTTTCAAACACTTCAAAGTGTTGGAATCCTTCAACTCTGCACACACCTGCAACAGCAGTCTCTAAATACTTTTCTTAGGTTCGCAACCCTGAGGCTTCGCCCGGCATGCGCACTCCTTACATGGATCCTATGCCCAACTACACTTCTGTGGAAATGAGAACAAAAGATTTCTCTCCTGAGCTTTCAGAGACAAACCTCTGAACACCTTGTCGACACACTCATTGCGGACAATTCAACTGCACTCCTTGCAGGAACTCTTACTCAGATAGAGAAACAATTGAAACTCATTCCTCTCCTCTTTCCTCTCAAATTTCAAACATTCAACAAGAAATCATCCATACATAGCATAAAATCAATTGCACGACAGAAAGAGAAAAACATTCATGAGCATAGCATTCAAAGATGCATACACAGAGAATATATGAACACCATGAGTCTGAATCACAACCTTCTTTTATTAGTTCAAAACTTCTGTACATGGATTCTGCTACACAACTCTCTCTGCTTCTCTTCTATTCTCTAATAATTATGTTCATCCTCTCATAATAATGTTACAATACACAAGGAGGGTGTCTATATCCCGTTTCCCTCTTGTGCTCTAAAACTGTCTAATCTAACATTCAATTCTATCTACTTACATTAACTACTATACATGCCTTCTACCTACTAAGGACGAGATAAAATCACTCAAGGTACGTACATTATACAAGTGCGCCTCCACTTGATATTTCATTAATGGTTCAAGATATTTCAAAGTTTGTGCTGGGCGATTTTCCAGCTGTCTGATTGTCTCCACACTGGCTCGCTTGAGATGCTCCTGCATCATACCTTCTTCAATCAAACACTTAAAAGTATTTCAGAGTAAGTTATACATAAAGAATAATAATTAAAACCTTGGCAAGTATGATGATAGTATTGATGAAGGCATCTTCTTAGGTTATTCTACAAACAATAAAGGATACAAATTCTATAATAAGAGGATGCATAAATTGGTTGATTGTATTGACATAAAATTTGATGAAGGAATCTCAGTAAGAGAGGTGAGAAATATTGAATCAACCACAAAGGATATAGTTGAAGTTGAATATGAATAGGTATAATAGAAAAAGAAGACTCTAAGTCAAATGAGGATACAAACATTCAGGAAGACTCAAATCAACAAACAACAAAAAATCCTTCCTCCATAATGACTCAAAAGAATCATCTTGCAAGTCAGATAATTGGTGAGAAAGACAAAGGTGTACAAACAAGGAGAAGTATAATCAAATACATCGAGCAATCACATATAGCCTTCATATCCATGGTTGAACCCAAAAAATTAAATGAAGCCATTGAAGATGTAAATTGGTTAAAATCAATGAACAAGGAACTGGATCAAATTGATAAGAACAACACTTGGGAGCTTGTTCCTAGAATGACAGATAAGAATGTAATTGTCTCCAAATGGGTGTTTAAGAATAAAATGAATGAACAAGGAAAAATTGTCAGGAATAAAGCCAGATTGGTCTGTAAAGGGTATGCTCAAATAGAAGGATTGGATTTTGATGAAACATTTTCACCTATAGCAAGATTAGAAGCTATTAGAATTTTTTTTGCCTATGCTTGTCATAAGAAGTTTAAAGTCAATCAAATGGATGTCAAGTCATATTTTATAAATGGAGATCTAACAAAAGAAGTCTATATGGAACAACTAGAAGGTTTCCAACTGTCAGATAATCCTGAATTTCTTTTCAAGCTGAAGAAAGCCTTATATGGGTTGAAACAAGCTCGCCATGCCTCGTACTGCACACTGAATAAGTATATTCAAGACAAAGGGTTCAAAAGAGGAACAATTGACAACAATCTATATATCAAAACAAAGGGTAATTATTTGCTCATTGTGTTGGTCTATGTAGATGACATCATCTTCGGAAGTAATAATGATTCACTGGTAAAATGGTTTGATTCTACCATGCTGTCTGAATTTGAAATGTCTATGATAGGGGAACTGTCATTTTTTCTTGGTCTACAACTTACTCATAGGTCTGAAGGAATATTTCTTTCTCGGGATAAATATCTAAGAGAAATATTCAAAAGGTTTCAAATGGAAGAATCTACACCTATGAGCACACCTATGGTCACTGGATGCAAGCTAATCTAGGATAATGACTCACCTAATGTTGATAAGAGTTAATATAGGTCTATGATAGGAATCCTATTGTACATAACAACATCTCGTCCATAAATAATGCATGTTTTTTGAATGGTAGGAAGGTATCAGTTTGCACCTAAACAGAGTCATTTTATATACATCAAAAGAATATTCAAATATTTGAAAGGAACAATGAATTATTGCATATGGTATCCTAGGAATCATAATTTTCAATTTCAGTCTATTCAGATGCTAATTGGGTTAACTGCATGGATGAAAGGAAAATCACAAGTGGAGGTGCATTCTTCTTAGGAGATTCTCTTGTAGCATGGTTGTGCAAGAAGCAAGGTTCCATTTCCTTATCGACTACATAATCTGAGTACATTGAAGTTGCCACTTGTTGTACCTAAGTATTATGGATGATTCAAACACTTTCATACTTGGAGGTAAATTATACTCACCAATCCCAATTCATTGTGATAATACTAGTGCAATCAGTGTGTCAAAGAATCTTGTATTTCACTCCAAGACCAAGCATATACCCATCAAGTATCACTTATTGAGGGAACAAGTGACCAACACTGTTGTTTCTTTTCATTATATTCTATCCAAAGATCAGATTTCTGATATCTTCACTAAAACTCCTACAAAAGATTAGTTTGAGTATCTATGCCAAAAGTTGGGTGTGACCCCATTATCAACCTAAGAGATTCCATCTTGTCTGGGGGAGTATGTGTTTGTTGAATATATGATACCTCCACAAAGTACAGAAACAACTCAGGGGGAGCATGTTTTCTTCGAAATTGATGTCAAAGGGGAATAAAAGGAGTGGTCCAGATGCTACAGTTGGAGGTCCAAGCAACAACCGTTTAGGGTTTCCATAAATGCCAAAGGGGGAGATTATTGGCATGTTTTACATGAAAGTGTGTGCTTTTCATTGATGTAAAGAACAACAACTTTGATGTTTTACAGGAAAATCATTAGCTCAGGAGGAGAAGCGAACAATATGTAGAAACAAGAAAGATCAGAAGAGATAGTTGTTTCCATAATTGCAGATGAGGTCCAAGAGACGGACTCACAGGAGGATAAAAGGTTGAGACCCTTAAACACTTAGAAAATATTCTAAGTTAGAGATATCATAATCTTAGGAGGAAGAGAGACAATGTTCATTGGATCATCGATCCAAAATACTAGAAAACGTTAGATCCAGTGGATTTTCAAGGAAGTTACCCTTCGGGGTATCTCACTTCGAAATAATTGGAAACTTGAAAGTTGAATTACACAAAGCCCGAAATTTGAAATGAATGTGGACCATCTGATCTGGTGAAAATGCGATGATTTTCGGATTAAATTAGTGGAAGGACATGATAATCAAGGGCTAATATATGAGATCACGATCACCCAAATATCCATCGAGTGTCAGATTGAATTAATTTAAGGGTAAGTTAAACGGGGCTAAAGAGTTGGGAATTTTATTATTCAAATACCCGTCAACTGTTGGATCAAATGTGAAATTTCGTCAGTCGTTGTATCATTCTAAGTGGAAGGAAAAGATAAGCTAGAAGAGTTGCATTGTAGACAGATTGGGTCATTGATCTAAGATCTTGATCCAATGAACGTCATTTGTTTTGGGTATAAATATGTGAGGAGGTTACTCTCCAGAAAAAATATCACTTCAAGATGTCATTTTGAGAATTGAAATCTCTGAAGTTTGGAGACCCTGAGAGATGGAATATGTTCTCGAATGTCAGAGCATCTGAAGAAGATCGCAACCGTCATATCATTCCAAATTGGAAGGATTGGATAATTTGGGTAAAGGGAAAGCTAATCTCGGCGACCGAGAATCGGGGACTTAGATCTACAGTCGATAGGGAATATCGGACAACTGCGTGATTTCTTCCCTTAATCATGGGAAGGGGTTTGATTTGGTGGTTTTTTCCTTGTGGGACCTGTTATCACTCCAAGAAACTCTTTGAGGTTGTAGGTCAAAGATGCTTGGTAACTTAAAGTAAAATTGTTTTTGTGTTTTTGTGTGTGTGGATCGATGGGATAACTCAACTATAGTATGGCCTCCAGACAATCAAAATGAATAATCAAATGAACCAATGCTCTCAAGGATCAATAATCATATAATAGATTTAAAAATGGGTGAATAAATCTATACTTATTAACCAAAATCACAGATGTGATGGGTCAAATAATATAGTGAAGAATACTATTTAGTCAAACCTATGAACTGACTAATGAGATGACAGTCATTTAGCAGTTAAAACAAGCTTGAAATAAAGTACAGAAGAAAGGATGGAAATCTGATATCAATAGAGAGAGAAAATTGTGATCTGTATTATCATATGAAAAGTCTATTACAAATAGTATAGTTCCTGTATCAAAAATCGAACCCCCTCTTCTATCAAATGATAGGTATTTATATCTTTTATAACAGATCTCAGATCCTATAAACATGGATCTAGATTTCTAAATATGGAAAGAGAGTAGAAAACTTAATACAATAAGATAACCTAATATTTAACCAAATAGATTTAATATGATCATTACAAGTCGAATTTGACAGCTAAAGCATTATTTGGCAGTCTGTAGGTGAAAATCAAAGATTCAGAAATCTGTCTTTGATGACTGGGTGATTTCTGTCAAGAAAAATCATACCATTTGGTGTTATTTCCTTACCATATGTCTTTAAAACTTAATGAGAAAGATATTCTAGCTTCTCCTAATTATTATCCATCATTTAACACCTTTCCCACATGTTCATAAATTAAAAAATCGCGATCTGATAAGAAAGAAGACGTTTTTGGACTCTTTTGCGCTTTCACCAGCTCTTTTGTCCTGAATTCTCCCCTTTAGCTATTAAAAAGGAAAGCTTTCAATGGATAACTAGAAGATTTGAAAACCAATGAGTTGGTGAAACCACAGTTTTTTTAATGAAAACTGCCATGGGAAAAATCAAATTTCTGAGCCGTGGAGAGTTTGTTTTACATGATTAAATAGTTGATTGACATACAGAAATCCTAATATTTCCAATGGTACTTTCAGATATGTTTTTAGAGCTTGGGAAGGTAGTCTAAATTCCTCCAAAAGATGAGGAATCATTTTTCAAACAAATTTTAGAATGAATTATTTGATCGCTAACATCTGGCTCCAACTGGGATGGAGACCTCCCTGCGAGGTTTCCAAGAACCTAAAAGACCTTGTGCCTTTAGTATTGGGCATGGAGTCATTTAGCCTTTACAATTTATCATCTGAAAACCTATAGCAAACTTGTATCCTGCTTGTAACCTGCTTGTTTATTCATTAAATCAATCAACTGAAAATAATCAAGTTGCTCATTTCCCTCTGAGATCTCAATGTTAAATACAGGTTGCTTAGTCTCTCTCTGAGAAGAAAGCATGATGAATTGTTGATCTGGGCTTTTCAACTCATAACCTTCCTCATGCATGCATATCTGACCTATTCTTGGTAAACAAGTGGTTGATGCAATGGCAACCTCATCTGCTATTAGCTCCAGGGAACCTACTGTAGCTTTCTTTCCATCATACGACTTTGCAAAAATCTTTGCTATTGCTTGGTGATAACCCTCCTGCAATTTTTCAACAAAGTTTATACATCCAGCATCTGAGAAATGCTTATAGACCTCTAGATGAGATTGCAAAAAGATAAGTTGTCTAATTCTTTCTGTAGAGGCGGTCCTCCTCGTTTCCTTGCCATCTTCAAATAATCACCAGCTAATTTTCACACGGTAGACACAATAGTCTTTTCCAAATGAGAAAATGTCGGTGATGGTGAAAACAATTATGTGTAATCAATGATAGAGTAAACCCCAAAATATAACATTTTTTAAAACCGTGAATTTTGAAAATGGAATGATGGATGTGATTTGTTGTCGACACACATCTAGTACTTGGTGATCTAAATGGAATGATGATCCAACATCCGTCATCTCTTCAAACTGTCTTCTGTATACACACGAAATACATGATCAGATTTATCATGATATTCCACTAGAACATTGTGTAAACATGTATCTATTCCTTAGCCTCCATAAATGCTACCATCATGATTGTATGACATGTGTACAACATGCCACTTTCAGTTCCTTTAAAAGATGTTGGAGAAAAACACATATGAACACTTCCACTAGCTCACTTTCTCTGAGGGACACCGTTTAGTTGTTGAAACCTTAAAGTTTCACCGGCTAACTTCATCTTCAAAACAAATGTTATCCGTTGAAAATCTTTTCTTTGATTTTTTTTTTTTTTTTTAAATACCTTTTGACAATCGATATACTATCTGAGAGAACAAATTATTCCCTATATTTTGACACTAAATATTAATAAAAATTATAAAAATCTTTATTAATGACCATGCTATCACCTAGAAATTAAATGAATGGACTGTGTTATTTTAGGCGATAACATTGGATTCAGCTAATCCTCTGCTAAACTAAAAATTGTTTGTAGTTTGTTGTAGTCTGCCTGCTTATTCAACAAAAAATGAACTAGAAGGATATACTTGCTCAGAAAGAGATTATTCTTCTATCTATCCCTTCACTAACCAATTGTACTGCCTCTTATCAAGTGAAGTCATGCTTCCAATGAAGCCATGTCATAAACTTATTTACTGAAATTGTTCTTGACTTTGACCCCAAAAATATAAGAATCCATAACAAGCAGAAATGCAATTGGAAAAGATGACATAATTGTCCTTCTCTTGACAAAAACATTTGAATATTTAAGTTGCTCATAATCTCCAAATAATCTGCAATAGGGTCATCAAATCCACAAAGAAATGCCTCTACTTTTTGCTAATCCAACTGAGAACTGAAAATTTGTTGTTGTTGTTGGTACTGCTGGATGCTTTTACTGATCTTAGTGTTGAATGTGGACTGCTTAGTATTTGCTGCAGAAAAATGTATGATCAACTGATGATCTAAAATTTTTTGTTCCCTTTCATCATTTTCCTGTGATTTGAATTTCCCACTATGATGTGATGGTCTATTGCAATCGACAATTTCTGAGAGAGAAGAAGTAATATGTTCTTGATCTTATATACCACTGTCTTCTTCCTCATCAACAACCTTTATATCATAATGTGAAACAAAGGGTTCAAAAGGGAGATAGTCCTCTTGATATTCCTTATGAAGATAAGATGATTTCTACAAATTATGTTCCTCATGATCGCTACAAATTCCTTCCATCTGCCAATCTGAAAACCAAAGACTTTCTTTATTGATTTCTATTAGCTTTTGACCAAATGACAACTGTTCATCTTCACAAATATTTAAATCTTCTTCTTCAGAATAATGATCACAAGAGGATAACATAACAGGGTTTACATGATATGGATTGGGATCAACTAAGAAAATATAATTGCCTATGTAATCATTAGTTATCATAGGCTCAATTTGGTTTGTAAACTGATCATAAACTTCAGATTCGTACCTGCCTCTGGAATACTCTACCAATATTAAAGAATTCAGATCTGGCTCTAAAATAAACTCACATGCTTGTTGCTGTTCTAATTTTGTTTCACACTCATAACCTTCATGCTCAAAATCTGAGCCATACTGACATTCTGTTGGCTCAGGCAGGTGCAGATTTTTAAAGTCAGCCTGCTCTCGGGTCCTCCTAGAAGTGCAAATGTTCTCCTCCACCTCTTGAGCATCTTTAAACAAACTCATTAATGATGAAGATTTCCTTTCCAGCGGGAAAAGCACAAGCTTTGAATACTGAGCCATAACATAGTATACCATGGAAGAAATCTCCATGGGATGGATCTCCAAAGGTATGTAATAATATATCCTATAGAACCTTATGTTGAAGATAGACAAAGCTTCGTCCTGCTCTCTCTTTAAAGCATAAAAATCAGCGAGGTATGAATCCAATGATTTTTTCTTACCCCAATGCTTGGAAAAAGCATTAGAGAATTTGATCCAAGAGCCAATGGAGTTATCTCTTAGACCCTTAAACCATATTACAACACCTTTGATCAATGACTTAGAGAAAAATCTCATGATCACGTCTTCATGAATAATCTCAAACCGATCAATAAAATCCTCAAAGGATTCAAAGTGACTCTTAGTTGAAACTGAGTTCTCTCCAAAAAACCGAGGAAGATATTCAAAATAGTCAAGGGGGTAAGGATGAAGGAAATAGGGCAGCCTCAAAGGCTTGAACATCTTCATCCTAATTTTAATTTGAAAGGCAGTGGGATGATCATGAAATTTAATAGGTTGATGAGAAAGTTTATCAATAATGTGAAAAGGTTATGAAATCTGAGAGGGTTTATAATCAATTTCAATGTTCACAAAGTCAGAAGGGTTGTCGGATTCAAGAGGGAATGGAATGCAGAACTCATCTTTGTGAACGTGCTGAGGTAAAGCTACTGAATCTACTTCTGTTGTACAAGCAAGCTACAAGTTTTATTTTTTTAAGGTTGGGTATATACAGGAAGAATGATGATTTTCTGAATATACAAAACAAAAAATGATTCTCTTTACATGTGAAGGGAAAAGTATGAAAGAGGAAATAAAGAAATACAACAGTTCATGAATCAAACTAATGAATTGATACCTGCGATTGAAATTTAACCTTTTCATCTTCTGTCAATCGGATCCTCCCCAGTGGAGTCATTAATCGTGGAGTCGCCAACAAATTTTGGAACAACAAAGTCACCACTGAATCCGTCCTTCATGGAGTCACTAGATAGATGATTACAACCAATATAATGTCTATGATTTGTCTATCATCAAAGATGGATCTATGTCGTCTCCCAAGGAAGATGATCTTCAATCTCCTCTCCCTGGAAATGATGCCAATTTGTTATCACTCCAAGAAACTCTTTGAGGTTGTAGGTCAAAGATGATTGGTAACTTAAAGTAAACTTGTTTTTGTGTTTTTGTGTGTGTGTGTATCAATGGGATAACTCAACTATAGTATGGCCTCCATATAGTCAAAATGAATAATCAAATGAACCAATTCTCTCAAGGATCAATAATCAGATAATAGCTTTAAAAATGGGTGAAGAAGTCTATACTTATTAACCAAAACCACAGATGTGATGGGTCAAATAATGTAGTGAAGAATAATGTTAAGTCAAACCTATGAACTGATTAATGAGATGACAGTCATTTAGCAGTTAAAACAAGCTTGAAATAAAGTACATAAGAAAGGATGGACATATGATATCAATAGAGAGAGAAAATTGTGATATGTATTATCATATGAAAAGTCTGTTACAAATAGTATAGTTCATGTATCCAAAATCGAATCCCCTCTTCTATCAAATGATAGGTATTTATATCTTTTACAACAGATCTCAGATCCTATAAACATGGATCTGGATTTCTAAATATGGAAAGCGAGTACAAAACTTAATACAATAAGATAACCTAATATTTAACCAAATAGATTTAATCTCATCATTACAAGTCAAATTTGACAGCTAAAGCATTATTTGGTAGTCTGTAAGTGAAAATCATAGATTCAGAAATCGGTCTTTGATGACTGGGCGATTTTTGTCAAGAGAAATCATTCCATTTGGTGTTATTTCCTTACCATATGTCTTTAAAACTTAATGAGAAAGATATTCTAGCTTCTCCTAGTTATTATCCATCATTTAACACCTTTCCGACATGTTCATAAATTAAAAAATAGCGAACTGGGCAGAAAGAAGATGTTTATGGACTCTTTTGCACTTTCACTAGATCTTTTTTCCTGAATCCTCCCCTTTAGCTGGAGAAAAGGAAAGCTTTCAATGACTACCTAGCATATTTGAAAACCAATGAGCTGGTGAAAGTGCAGTTTTTTAATGAAAACTACCTTGGGAAAAATCAAATTTCAGAGCCATCGAGAGTCCATTTTACATGCTTGAATAGTCAATTGACATCTAGAAATCCTAATATTTCAAATGGTACTTTCATATATGTTTTTAGAGCTTGGGAAGGCACTCTAAATTCCTCCACCAGATGAGGAATCAATTTTCAAATAAATTTCAGAATGAATTATTTGATCGCTAATAGGACCCTCATATGTGTCACCTTTCTGTTAACTCGAACCTCCCTCTCTCATTACTAGTTACCGCCTGACCCCACCTCCGAGTAAACCACCAAACCACTCATGCATACAACCTTGTGCTCTGACGTCATAGTCCACTACCCGCTAAACGTCACACTCCACTACTGCGCTCTGCCTCCACATTCCACTACACTGCCTACATGCCTCACCCACTTTAGCAGACCACCTCAACAAGGACATGTGGCATACCACGTCAGCAAGAACATGAGTCATTCGATCTGAAATATCACTTCGGGTGTATTCTCAATCGTTGAGCATAGTACAATGGAAGGATAGTATATGTTTGAGAAGTTTAAATTAAGAAGTTCTGAAGGGAGAAGTTTCGACATCCGTCCATATCAATGTTTGATTAAGTCCTGGCCATCATATTGAACAATGAAAGGGTGAGTGTAAGGATCAAATCTGACCATTGATTTGTTTCCGTTAAATGAACCGTCTGATCTGATCCGTCTGTTTCAGGATCACCGTCAAGATCGTAATATCGATGGTCCTATCGCATTGCAGGGCTAGAACATGCTCGGGTCTTAATTTTTCATGAACGGGCTGCAATCAAAACCACGATTTTGGAGAAAGAACATGTGGAGGCTTGTAGTGGATTGCAGGGAGAAAAGTGGGTTTCCCACAATCCGCCTATGGATGCACCCGTAATCACATGGTCACATGGAGTTCATATCCCAATGTCATATCGTGAAAAAGAGCTAGCACTCACTAGACCAAGATCGGGAAGCTCCTTTTGAATAAGCGATTGGGTCACCACCAGTGGTCACGTGAAGGAAGGGGCTTAGAATAAAAAGAAGCCAAAGACAATTGTCTATAACTGATAGAGAAGACAAAGAGTTTTGACTGCCAAAGAAACCAAGGAATATTAGGATAACACCCACTGATGATGAACAAACTGATCATAACTGCCAAAGAATTAAAAGAGCTTTAGGGTGATCTCCATATGAATTGAAGAGTATCACGGTAACTACCAGTGTGATGAAGACTCATCATATATACAATTAACAGATGGAAAAGTGTCGAAGACTGTAACTGCCAGAGAAGCCAAAGAATCTCAGGATAACGACCACTGATGAATAAAAAACTCAACATGATCGCCAAAGAGAATGAAGAGTGAGGTGCATGATCTGGCAGAGAACTTGTCATGATAAATATACACATAATATAGAAGATATGGTTTCTTTTTTTAGAGTTATTCATGCGGGTGAAAGCATGATGTGAGGATGAGATGAAATGCACATAAGAGGCATAGTGCATAGAATGGAAATAGTACACAGAGCATAAAGCGCAGAAGAAATACATGGAATAGAGATGCATATCTGAGAGAGAGAGAGAGAAACCTGAGTTGTGCATGAAAAGATAGAGCAAAATATCAAAAGTCTCAAGAATATGCGAGAATGAGGACACCGATGCAGGCGTAGTAGAGCAGTGTAGCAGAACAGTGATGAGGCTAGTAAGCCATTGATCAATACTGTATCACTGTGATAAATTTATGAAAAGCAAAGATTTATATTTCAGGGTGGTAGGGTGGTGCTAGGGAGTATTTTTGTCCTCAGAGTTTCAAGTGGGTTCTTGAACATAGGGAGTTGTAGCTTCCATGTGGTTGTATCTAGAAAAACTAGGGTGGTAGGGTGGTGCAAGGGAGAACTGGTTTTCGTCGTTATACAGGTTGGTGCGAGAAAGAACCAACGTCAGGTTTTAAATTCCGAAGTGCAATTCTAACGTGTCACGCACTATGTAATAACGTTCCACCATATCAATTACCTTACTAGTTAGCATGAGTAAGGTCTCCTTAGGATGGTTGTCATATATGTCAAGAAAGCATAGTAACTAAGTGTAAATACCTTTATCGGGTGGTCCCATGATCCATGACCTGAAAGGAACCTTATTATCTCTAGTCTTTACAATGGCTAGGTTTAGACTTGTATAAATTTCATGGGAGGAAGACATTATATTCATATATGATTAGTATGACACCATCCATCATGATGGCTAGGTTATTTTTCTCCTAGCTTAGCAATAAATTTCAATATGGATCAATCCTTATACAACATAACATAAAATGATATGGGACATGCCCTATGGAATAGCTTAAATGTTATATGTTATGATTAGGCTTTTCTTATAATTTTAGGAATAAAACTAATATGGAGAAAATTTTCATGGCACCATAGGAATAAGGTAAGAATGTTAAGAAAGGGTGCCATTATAGGGCGAGTAGTAAATTCCTCTCTTCGTTTTTAGTTTAAATAAATATTTTAAGTTGAAACGAAGAGTTGTGTCAAGTAATGAATGATTGAAAATAGTCAAGCAGTGAATGATTGAAAGCATTCAAGAAGCGAATGATTGGAAACATTGGACAAACTTATAATGAAGTTGACAAGAAGACTCATAGTTGTTTCCTCTCTATAAAAAAAATGTAGCTAATTTTGGGGTACATTACATATGGTATCATAGATATTGGTTACAACACTTAGGCCTAAGGGAAACATACATCAAGAGCCCCCTAGAGCTCTAGAACATCACAGTGAGGGAACTTCAGGCAACCAAGTATTGGAAATGATGAAGAATCTTATTGTTTAATTCCAGGTGTTTAAAGTTGATAATGAAAAGATGAATAAAGATCAAGAAGATCATCTGTAAATAAATGAAATGTTGTTACGCAACATAGAAACAAAAAATATTCCAAGAAATAATGAGATGGAAGAGGAGGTTAGTACAAAGTCCTCAAAGGATTCTAGTCACACAAAAAAGAAAAAGACACCTCTTTTGAAGACACATACTTTACATAAAACAAGGCATCTACAAGAAAGAAGATAAAACAATTGGATCACTTGGAAGGTGAATTCAAAAAGATAAAACCCTCCACGTTTGATGGGGAATCAAAGAATGGTGAGGAAGTTCAAGCCTGGTTGCTAGACATAAAGAAATACTTTCAGAATTATAATTACTCTAATAATATTAAGGTTAGAATGGCCATTTATAGCTTAAAAGGAAAAGCTAGTATTTGGTGGAAAGAACTGAAACTAGCGAAGGGACTGAAAGAAAAACGGATGGAATGGTCAAAATTGAAAAAGCATTTCAAGAAACAATATCTATTAGAAAGTTACTACGAAAGAAAGACTAAGGAATTGTATGAATTGCGACTAGGACAAATGGTTGATGATCTGATTAATCAATTTTTAGATGTGTTAAGGTTTGTGCCCTATATCAAAGAAGATAATGTAAAACTTTAAAGGTTCTTGAGTTGTCTACCAGAGTCTTATAAAGACAAAATTGAATTTGATAATCCTAATTCTTTAAATGAGGTATTTAGGAAGGCCCGAATGTGTTATCAATTCTATAAACAAAGATTAGAAAATCCTAATGATTGGAAAGATAAGAAGCAAGATAAATTAAAGAAGCGCAAGAAAGGTTTCCAACCGGCCCCTTTCCGTAACATGACAAAAGGATTCCAAATGAGGGAATATCCCTCTAACACACAACATACTCAAGGGGGAAATAAACCAATCAATTTGGGATTCAAGAAGGTAGGTGGTTGTCCCAAAGAACCATTGAAATGTTGGGATTGTGAAGAACCCCACTTACGAAGAAATTTTCCACGCTCAAACACATAATCAAGGACTTGAGTCCAAAATATTCAACAGGCTTCAACAATTGTACATATTGGCAGAAGAACACATAATATCAATGCAACTTTGGATGGAAAGCAAGAATATCATCAATCCAACATTGTGGAAATTGAAGGTAAAATTTATAACAACATTGTCTCTACACTAATTGATCTAGGAGCTAGTCTAATTTTTATTGCTAAATCTTTGTTATTACAGTTAGAAACATGAACAAAAATAAAGGTAACATAATTTGTTTATTATTGTGAACTCAGTGTAAGTGGTCAGAAGAAAAATTTAATATGAAAGTATTACCTTTAGGGTCGTATGACATAATTATCAACATGGACTGGTTAGAGAGGCATAAAGTGATATTGAACTATTATGAAAAGTCTTTTTTCTAAAAGATTGAAAATAATACAACAAGAATAGAACAAGGAATCATAAAACCTGTAATATCCTCAAATTTTAGAATATTAAATTCTAAGTGAACTTTGAAATAAATTTCCGTTTTTGGAAAATTCAGATTTGGAAATTATTTGTCATTTATGGAAAATCCAAATTTGGAATTTTTATTATTGTAATTAATTATTTGATGACTACTAGGCAAAGATTTGACTTTCCCAACTAACCTCTTTTATTTTTGACACATGTGAAACACAAACATTTTATAAATTAAATGTTGGAAGACAAATGGAACAACCAGGCTAAAAATAGATTACCATGACTCCATGAGTGGGGAAGAGGTTTGACTTACCTCAAGGCTGATTTTTACAAGTGGAAAATGTGGAATTTTACCACTAGCAGCCCCTAAAAATCAAGGATTTGTAAAGCTATGAATTTCCCTAGGAGGGGACGAAATACCTAGGCACAAGATTCATACAAAAACAATATATGGAGGAGGCATGTCGTTACTTAGCATGTTGGATAAAGGAAATATATTTGTTTTTATGGGAAATGTGAGTTTGAGGCAAAGGAATTTCTAATCTGTGGATGGTGACTATAGCTAAGGAGGATCATTAAGTTTTCCCTTATGGACTCATGGTTAGGCTAGGGGGTGAACAGGGCAAGTGAACTTGGTTGTTTTGTTCTATGGTTGGGTGGAACGTGACTGTTCCATTAGGATTCCAACATCAGGTTTCAAATATGTATCTTGACTTGTAATCCTTGTCAATTTTATGCTTTTGATTATTAATTTTTAGGAATATGGTGGATTATTATAGTGGAATGATACTATATGGTTTAATTGAAATGTTATGATGGTATATATGTGTGTGTGTGTGTGTATGTGTGTGTGTGTGTGTGTGTGTGTGTGGGTGTGTGCTCAGACATAAAGAAATGGAAGAACTATTTTATGCTCCTATTAGCCATCATTAAATATGGTTGTACATGTATAATCAATTATATAAATATATAAATATGTATGTTCTCATGCATAAAGAAATGATATGACTATTTGTTATGTTCCTATTGACCATTGGATTATATCAAATTTCCATTTAAATCTGTACATACACAAATACCATAGATAATAGACAGAACGAATAACAGTTCAAATACATTTTTTATTACCATAGAAATATAGTGATGAACTCGAAGTATCTTATAAAATCAACCTTTGTATTCAATAAATCACTATTCAAAATATTACAGTTGGAGTTCCATAATCCAAATTCCACAATGTCTTATACTGTAAACATAGCTCTAAGAAAGTATACACAGAATCTGGTTATAACCGAAGTTAATGTGTGCAAGCACATGGAACTCGAATACCTTTCGAGTAAGATGATTCCTTCATCTGACTTCACCAACTTGCACAACCTGCAAAGGAAGTAAAAGGGGAGTTTAGTAAATTGTGCTAATATTTTAATTCCATGGAAATTAATCAATAATAATAAGTCAAGGAAAATACTTAGCTTTAGTCTGGTGAAGAACCAAATCACCACTTGCTCTTGTGCGAAAATTTGTCTACGATCCATGAAGAGGATTAGTGGACCCAAAATCGGCTGATGGGTACCCTCACAAAACATAAAAGGGCCCCATCATTAATTTCATGTATCCATGCATAAAACTTTACTCATAAAACAGAGAAAGTGAAAGTAAATAACTACGAGATAGACTATGTATAGATTAAGAAAACAAGAAGTACACATTAATATTTCTCCAACCTCGTGTCTAGGACCAATACACGGAAGGAATCGACTATGGAAAAGGTCATTGTTTAAACAAATACTTCCATTCTTTTCCGGAAACCACATAGTGGAATTCTCGATTTGGGTATTGATCACAGTGAGGAAGTATTAAATCAATGAGAATTCATAAGAGGCGCATAGGATGTGACCTGTTTTTTGTTCTCATTGAATCACTACAATTAAATAACATTACAGTATGAACCCAATCCCTCTTGGAAGATAAATCGTTTTATAACCAGAGGGTACAAGCATGTGTCATTTCAAATGATTAAAACCTTGCTTATATTTCTAATTATATGCATGCAAAATAAATATGAAAACCATTAGACACAACGTAATTCTATGAATTCCCACATAGGATTAATACTACTACATATAATTACACATAACATAATTTTATGAATTCCCACAGAGGACTAATACTACTAAATATAATTACATAGAGCGTAATTACGAATCCCCATAGAGGTTTAATACTTCTATTTACATACATAGAGTGTAAATTATGAATCCCCACAGAGTGTTAATATATTTACACATATATTCATTACAGATCCCCACAAAGGGTTAATCCTACTGTTTAGATACACATAGTGTAAATTACGAATTCCCACAGAGGGTCAATAATGTTATTTTAAATTATACAGAGGGTAAAATTCGAACTCCCCATAGAGGGTTAATATTTCCATGTAAATACAGAGTGAAAATTATCAAAATCCATTACGAAGGAGAAACAATAGACAAGTTTGATAACACCAACCCACATAGAAAGTATTGGGATCTCTGGGTGAATCCCAGAGAGTAAGAATAAAATTAATACAATGGTGAGTACAATAAAACACAAAGGGTTTAACATTAAAATGTTACGAGCCACATTCCGATTGAGAAAGGACCCCTGAGTATAGGTTATAAGCCTAACAATAAACCAAGAGGGAAACACAATAACTCTCCAAACCTAAAACCATAAACCCGATGGAAATTCTAGGTAGCAAATGCATATGGGCACAACTGTCAAATCTCAAACATAGAAAGAAAACCACGAGGCCTTTTATTTTGAGCTCAACTAATTACATTTTCATCAAACATAGAGCACATCACAAAATATTTCTCATATCGTTCTTAAACAACGAAAACATTACTCACCTTGGCGTATAAGGAACCCTGGGTATCAATTGTTTTTTTCCTCATAGCGCACCAAAGTCGAACCTCATCAAAGCGCATCGGTCATGCTTCAAATGTAGAGACAAAACTTGTTATAGGACCAAAGGGGGAAAATAATGAATGCATTTTACCTCGAGGCCCTCATTAGAGGAGTAAATGCAATAGGTACACACCATTACCTTTTCCATGTGAATTCGAGGACATGGCAAGCCTTCATTGGGCGTGGTTGCCTAAGTGTCATCTTGGAGGGTATGGGACTGTCCTCACCATTAATTAACCAAACCAGGAGTAAATGCCATGGGACCTGACCTTTCATCCACCACAAATGGTTTTCAAACCACTTCATTGTTGAGCTATGTTAATAGTTGGGTAGTGTTTATCATTTTTAGGAATAGGTTATGTTTGTGGCGCTAGAACAAAACTGTAATTTTATGGTGTATGTTTGTTACACTATACTAAATTATTCTTTGGTATGGTATCCATATAACAATCCATATGTTAAACGATATTTATATGTTATGTATAGAAACTTTTCGACGCACTATGATATAGAAATACATTGTGGTGTATAGTTATATGATAAACAATATAATTATTAGGAAGAGTGTTATTGTTATGGTATCCACATAATAGTTTGTATGATATACAATATATAATTTCATGGATAATGTTAGTGTCATATGTTAAACAAGTATATATATATATATTGATATGGATAGTGTTAGTGTTATGGTTACCATATNATGGTTAGTGCTAATGTTATGGACAAACTATATGATAGTCTATAGTCTATAGTTTATTATGCGTTGTATTTTAGATAGCATGTCTTGACATAGACATGGTAGTTATTCTAAGGGTTATGATATCCCTGGCCGCAATTGTCTTAATTACAAATAAGTGTATGATTCTAAACCAATAGCGACGATAAATATACTATGCATACAATAAAGGAATAAAGATATTTTAATGGATTATCTTTTTGTCTCACTCAAATATTGAAGAGTCAAGGAACTTTAATGCCCCGTAACATTTTTTTTTTATTTGGGAAATTTGGGGTACATTACATATGGTATTAGAGATAAAGGTTAAAACATTTGGACCTCAGGGAAAGGACAAATTGTTTTAAGTTTTTATTTTTTGTTGAAGAAAAGATAACAAATATGTTTATTGTTACAAATAGAAAAATTGTTGGTATGTTGTGATAATGTCATCACAAAATGAAGAAGAAAAAGATGTGAAGAGAATCCTAATCAAGGAATTCCTAAAGAACCGGGGCATAACAACGAAGGAAGTTCAACCACCCAGGTTTTGGAAACAATGAAGAACCTCATCGTGGAACTAAAAGTGTTTAAAGAAGATAATGAAAAGATGAAAAAGGAACATGAAGACCAGTTAGAAATAAATGAAATGTTGTTGCATCGTATAGTAACAAAGAAGAGCCCAAATGATAATGAAAATGAGGAATAAGTCAGGAAAAGGTCCTCTAAAAAATCTGGTCATGAAGCAGAAAATGAGAACAATTGTTCCGAAGACACACATATGTGATGAAACAAAACAACTACAGGAAGAAAAATAAAACAAGTAGATCACCTGGAAGGTGAATTCAAGAAAATAAAACCATCCACCTTTGACGAAGAATCAAGGATGGGTGAGGAAGTTGAAGCATGACTACTATATATAAAGAAATACTTCCAGATTTACAATTAATCTAGTAATATCTGGTGGCAACAACTGAAATTGTCTAAGGGATTGAAAGAGAAACAAATGGAATGGTAAGATATTAAGAAATATTTCAAGAATCAATATTTGTCAGAAAGATATTACGAAAGAAAGACTAAGGAATTTTACAAGCTAAGACTCAAACAAATGACCATGGATGATATGATAAATAAATTTATAGAACTATTGAGATTTGTACCATACATCAAGGAAGATAAGGTAAAGATACAACGATTCTTAAGATGTCTACCAAAGTCATACAAAGACAGAATTGAATTTGAAAATCCCAAGACTTTAAACGAAGTGTTTATAAAATCTTGTATGTGCTATGATTAGTACAAATAAAGGTCTGAAATTCCCAAGTCATGGAAGGACAAGAAACATGATAGAATGAATCAGCGAAAAAAAGGTTTCCAACAAACCCCCTTCTGGAATATGGCCAAAGGCTTCCAAAAGAATGACTATCATTCCAACAACCTGAGTGATCAAGGGGGAGGTAGAACAGCTAACCTAGGAGTCAAGAAAGTTGGGGACATTCCCAAAGAACAATTCAAGTGTTGGGAGTGTGGAGATCCTCACTTGAGGAGAAACTGTCCATGCTTAATTTCCACAACAAGAACTACAGTCCATAACCTGTAAGAATATTCTATTGTAGGAGGTATGGGACTAAGCGTGCACATAATTAATGCAACTGTGGATGGTAGGCACGCTTATAATCAATCCACTAATGTGGAGGTTGAAGGTAAAATTCATGATAACCACATTTCCATATTAATTAACCCAGGAGCCAGTCTGAGTTATGTTACTCTCGGTTTAGTTGAATTAAACAAAATCAAGAAAATAAAGCATGCTAAGTCCTGGTTAGTACAATTAGTAACAAGGACCAAGAGAAAAGTAACAGATTGTATTCCTAAATGTGAACTCAACATACACGGTCAAAGTAAAAAATTAGATCTAAACATTTTACCTTTGGGATCCTATGATATCATCATTGGAATGGATTGCTTAGAGAAACATAAAGTAATTTTAAATTTTTACGAAAAGACACTTATTTACAGAGACAAAAACAACATAGTTAGGATGATACAAGGGATCAGAAAACAAGTTTTGGTTAAGCAGATATCAACCATGTAGTTTAATAAATGTATGAACAAATGTTGCGAAGTTTATGTTGTTTAGGAAACTAATCTATTAGAAAAGGGAAAAAAACTTGGTTTAGAGGAGTTTGCGGTGCTACATGGGTTTAGAGATGTATTTGTGGACGAAATACCAGAACTACCTCCAAGAAGAGAGATAGATTTTTCTATTGATACACTACCTAGATTTGCCCCAATATCTAAGGAACCCTATAGAATGAGTTTCCCCGAATTAACGGAGCTGAAAATTCAGTTGCAAGAACTATTAGATAAAGAATATATCAAACCAAGTGTCTGGCCTTGGGGAGCACCGGTTCTTTTTGTCAAAAAGAAAGATGGCACTTTGAGACTATGCATTGACTATAGACAACTGAATAAGATGACGATCAAGAATAAGTATCATTTACCTAGAATTAACGACATGTTTGACCAAGTGGGAGGAGCAAAGATATTCTCTAAGTTAGATTTAAGGTATGGTTATCACCAAGTCAGAATAAAGGATGAATATATAAATAAAACAACATTTAGAACACGATACAGACACTAGGAGTTTGTCGTAATTCCCTTTGGCCTTACTAATGCACCAACAACCTGTATGTGTTTGATGAATAGTATATTCAGTCAATACCTAGATAAATTTGTGTTGGTGTTTATAGATGATATTTTAGTTTACTCAAAAAAGGAAGAAGAACATGAAGAACATATGAAAATAGTATTGTATACCTTAAGGAAATACAAGTTGTATGTGAAGTTTGATAAGTGCGACTTCTACAAAAGAAGGATACAATACCTAGGACATGTGATATCCGAAGAGGGTATTGGAGTTGATCCAGAAAGGATAAAAGACATTATGGAATGGCCTATCTCTAAGGATGTAGCAGACATCAGATCATTCATGGGAATTTTTGGTTATTACCAAAGATTTATCGAAGGATTTTCTAAGATCATGTATCCAATTACATCCCTACAAAAAAAGGGAATAAGATTTACTTGGTCACAAAAGTGCAGTAAAAATTTGATAAATTAAAAGGACTGTTTACTACACCACCTATTCTAAGGGTAGAGGATCTTGATAAAGACTTTAAAGTTTGCGTGGATGCAAGCAAAGAAGCCTTAGGAGGTTTCCTAACACAATATGGACACGCCATCTATTACGAATCAAGTAAAATGAAAGAACATGAAAGGAATTACATTACAAATGATTTGGAGTTAGAAACCGTAATTCATGCACTGAAAATGTGGTGACATTATTTAATGGAGAGAAATATTATTCTACTAACCAACAACAGTGGTGTAAAGTTTGTATTCAGTCAACCAAATCTCAACAAGGAAAGAGAGATGGATAACCTTTTTAGGTGAATTTGATTTTGATGTAAGACACATCAAAGGAAAATAAAACAAAGTTGAAGATGCCCTAAGTCGGAGGACTAATGGAATTTTTGAGATAAGTGTTAGAAAAGAAGAAAAAGTCATCGAATAAACAATAAAATATGCAAGATGTAATGACTAAAAATACATCAAAACAACAATGAAATTACAAGAAAATGTAGAAAAACTAAAGAAAAGAGATCTGAGTTTAGATAAAAATGGACTACTAAGGTTCAACAATAGGTTGTATGTACCTAATTCTGCTGAATTAAAAACAACAATTCTTGAAAAATTTAACAAAAGGTTGTATTTTGGTCATCCAAGATACCAGAAAATTATAACAACCTTAAGAAAATTGTTTTATTAGCCAAACATGGAGAGTGAAACAAATGAATATTTATCTAAATGCTTAGATTGTCAACAGGTAAAGGTTAAACATCGGCATCCAACTGGTCTACTACAATCTCTACCTATACCAGAATGGAAGTGGGAGATTATCTCGTTGGACTTCATCACAAGTTTTCCTAAGACTATGGGATATTATCGTAGTGATTGATAAACTTAGCAAATCTGCACATTTTATACCTGTGAAATCTACTTATAAGGAAATTAATATTGCTGAAATTTTTATGAAAGAAATATTTAGATTGCATGGAATTCCTAAGATGGCGATCTCCTATAGAGATGTCAAATTTATGTCAAAGTTTTGGAAGGAATTGTTTGCAGGATTGGATACTAACCTGAATTTCAGCACAAGATACCATCCACAAACGAATGGGAAAATCGAACGAATGAATTAGATTGTGGAAGACATGTTACAAATGTACGTGATAACGAAACCAACTAAGTGGTAGGAGTACCTACACTTTGTTGAATTTTATTACAATAATGGATATCATACGTCAGCCAATATGAGTCCCTTCGAAGCATTATACAGAAGGAAATGCACAACCCTGATTAGTTGGGATAATCTAGTTGAAATTCTTATGATGGGGTAATCCAGTTGGAGTACCACAATCCAAACTCCACAACTCCTTATACTGTAACCAAAGTTCTAAGAAAGTATACATGGAATCTGGTTATAACCGAAGTTAATGTGCGAAAGGACATGGAAATCGAATACCTATCGAGTAATATGATTCCTTCATTTGACTTTGCCAACTTGCGCAACATGCAAAGGAAGTAAAAGGGGGGTTTAGTAAACTGTGATAATATTTTAATTCTATAGAAATTAATCAATAATAATAAGTCAAGGACAATACTTTTCTTGAGTCCTACGAAGAACCAGATCGCCACTTGCTCTTTTGCAACAATCTCTCCATGATCCATGAGTAGGAGGAGTGGACCCAAAATCGGTTGATGGGTACCCTCGCAAAATAGAAAAGGGCCCCATCATTAATTTCACATATCCATGCATATAACTTCACTCATAAAATAAAGAAAGTGAAAGTAAATAACTAGCATCGAAATAGACTCTGTATAGATTAAGAAAATAGGAAGTACACATTAATATTTCTCCAATCCCATGTCTAGGACCAATACACGAAAGGAATCGAATAAGGAAAAGGTTAGCGTTTAAAAAGAGACTATCATTCTTTTCCCGAAACCACACAGTGGAATTCCCAATTTGGGTAACGATCACAGTGAGGAAGTATTAAATCAATGAGCATTAATAAGAGGCACATATGATGCGACCTATATTTTGTTCTCAATGAATCATTACAATTAAATAACATTGCAGTAAGAACCCGATCCCTCTCGGCATAGAAATCATTTTATAACTAGAGGGTACAAGTAGGTGTTGTTTCAAATGATTAAAACCTTGTTTATATTGTTAATTATATGCATGGAAAATAAATACGAAAACCATAACACAGAGTGTAATTCTACAAATTCCCACAGAGGATTAATACTACTACATATAATTAAACAGATCGTAATTTTACGAATTCCCACAGAGGATTAATACTACTACATATAATTAAACAGAGCATAATTACGAATCCCCACAGAGGGTTAATATTGTTATTTACATACATAGAGTTTAAATTACGAATTCCCACAAAGTGTTAATATATTTACATAGAGCGTAATTATGAATCCCCATAGAGGGTTAATCATGTTGTTTACATACACAGAGCATAAATTATGAATTCCCACAGAGGGTTAATAAATCTATTTAAAATTATACAGAGGGTAAAATTCGAACTCCCCACAAAGGGTTAATATTTCCATATAAATATAGAGTGAAAATTACAAAAATCCCCTACGGAGTACCAACAAAAAACAAGTCTGATAACACCAACCTGCGTAGCAAGTGTTGGGATCTCTGGGTGAATCCCAAAGAGTAAGAATACTAGTAATACAACGATGAGAACAATAAAAACACAGAGGGTTTTACATTAAAATGTTATGAGCCACAGTCCAACTGGGAAAGGACCCTTGAGTATAGGCTATAATACTAACAATCAACCAAGAGGGAAACCCAATAACTCTCCAAACTCAAAACCATAAACCCAGTGGACATTCTGGGTAGAAAATGCATATGGGCGCAACTGTCAACTCTCAAACAGAGAAAGAAAACCAAGATGTCTGTTATTTTGAGCTCAACTAATTACATTTGCATCAAACAAAATCACAATTTTTTTTTCACAGAGGTCTTAAACAATGAAAACGTTATTGACCTTGGCGTATAAACAACCTTGGGTATGCATTATTGTTTTCCTCATCGCGCACTAGAGTCGAACCTCAACGAAGCGCATTGGTCGTGTTTCAAATGCAAAGACAAAAATTGTTACAGGACCAAAGGGGGGAAACAATGAAACAACGTTACCTCAAGGGCCTCGTTAGAAGAGTAAACACAGTAGGTACACACCATTACCCCTGCCATATAAATTCTAGGACATGAAAATCCTGCATTGTGCATGGTTGCCTAAGTGTCAGCCTGGAGGGTACGGGACATTCCTCACCATTAGTGAACCATACCAAGAGTAAATTCCATAGGACCCGACCTGTCATCCACCACAAACGGTTTTGGAACCATTTCATTGTTGAGCTATGTTAATAGTCAGGTAGGCTTTAACATCGTTAGGAATAGGTTATGTTCATGGCACTAGAAAAAAACCATAATGTTATGGTGTATGTTTCATATGCTATACTAAAGTCTTCATTAGTATGATATACATATAAAAGTCCACATGTTAAACAATATTTATATGTGATGTATAGAAAATTTTCGACCCACTATGAAATAGAAATACATTGTGGTGGATAGTTATATGATAAACAATATAATTATTAGGAATAGTGTTATTGTTATGGTATCCACATAATAGTCTGTATGATATATGATATATAATTTCATGGATAAGNGTTAGTGTTATGGAATTCATACGCTAGTCTATACAGTAAGCGATGTATATCATTATAGTCTATAGTTTATTACGCATTATATTTTAGATAGCATGACTTAACATAGACATGGTAGTTGTTCTAAGGGCTATTATAGCCCTGGTCGCAATTGTCTTAATTATAAATAAGTGTATGATTCTAATCCAACAACGATGATAAATCTACTTTGCATACAATAAAGGAATAAATATATTTTTAATGGATTATCTCGGTGTCACAATCAAATGTTGAAAAGTCAAGGAACTTTAATGTCCACTAGCAAAAAAAAAATATTTGGGAAATTTGGTGTACGTTACAAAACCAGTTTCTGTTAGACAAATATCAACAATGAAATTCAAGAATTGTATTAATAAGGGTTGCAAAGTATATGCTATTAAAGTAACTAATCTTTTGGAAAAAGAAAGCAAACTAAGTTTGGAAGACTTTGCAATCCTTCATGGGTTTAAAGATGTATTCATAGCAAAGATACTGAAACTACCTCCAAGGAGAGAGATAGATTTCTCTTTCGATCTCCCACTTAGACCCACCCCAATATCAAAGGCCCATTATAGAATGAGTGTTCCCAAATTAACAGAAATGAAAATTAAGTTACAAGAACTGTAGGATAAATAGTAAATCATACCAAGTGTTTCACCTTGGGGAGCACCAGTTTTGTTTTCTAGAACAAAATATGGAACACTAAGATTATGTATTGATTATCGTTCGCTGAATAAAATGACAATTAAAAATAAATACCCTTTACCTAGAATCAATGATCTCTTTGACCAGGTGGGAGGAGCAAAAATATTCTCTAAGCGAGACTTGAGATCTGGCTATCACCAAGGCAGGATACAGGATGAAGACATAAACAAAATAACATTCATAAAAAGTTATGGACGTTATGAATTTGTAGTGAATTCGTTTGGAATAACTAATGTACCATCAACTTTTATGCGCTTGATGAATAGTATATTCACCCAGTATTTGGATAAATTCGTGATGTTTTTTATCGATGATATACTAATCTATTCAAAAAATAAAGAAGAACGTGAACACCTTTTGAAAATAGTATTAAAGACTCTAAGAGAACATAAGTTGTATGTTAAGTTTGATAAATGTGATTTCTATCAAAGGAATATACAATATTTAGGTCATGTAATATCGGAAGATCACATTGCAGTAGACCCTGAAAATATTAGAATCATTGTGGAGTGGCTTATTCCTAAAGACGTAGAATACATAAGGTCATTCTTGGGTATTACAGGATATTACCAGAGGTTTATCGAAGGATTTTACAAAATCACCTATCTGATTACATCACTACAGAAAAAAGGAATAAAATTTAATTAGTCTAAGAAATGACAAGACAATTTTGATAAATTAAAAGAACTGTTAACTACACCACCAATCCTTAAAGTGGAAGACCCAGATAAATAATTTACAGTTTGTGTGGATGCAAGTAAATAAGGATTAGGAGGAGTGCTAACACGAGATGGACACTTAATTTTTTATGAATAACGTAAACTAAAGGAACATTAATGAAACTAAACAACTCATGATATAGAGCTAGCAGATGTAATTCATGCATTGAAAATGTGGCAGAATTATTTAATGGGAAGAAAATTTCTATTAATCACAGATAACAATGGTGTAAGACACTTGTTCAACCAATAGGTTCTCAATGCAAGACAGGAGAGATGGTTGTCCTTTTTAAGTGAGTTCGATTTTGAAGTACGACACATCAAGGGAAAATACAATAAAGTTGCAGATGCACTGAGTCGAAGGACTAATGAACTATATGAAGTAATTATCAACAAAGTTGAAAAATATATTGAGGAAAAGATTAAATCTGCAAGCAAAAATGACAAAAATTACATCAAAACAATAGAACAATTACAAAGAAATGAGGAAAATTTGCACAGTATAGATCTCAGTGTTGATAAAAGTGGGTTGTTAAGGTTCAAAAACAGGTTATATCTACCTAAAAATACTGAGTTAAAGATGACAATTCTTGATGAGTTACACAAAAAACCATATTTTGGTCATCCAGGATACAAGAAAATGATAACAGCCTTAAGAAAGCAGTTTTATTGGCCTAACATGAAAAATGAAACAATTGATTACTTGTCTAAATGTTTAGATTCTCAACAGGTAAAGGCTGAGCATCAACATCTCACAGGCCTGTTACAACCTCTACCTATGGCCGAATGGAAGTGGCAAATTATTTCAATGGACTTCATCACAGATTTTCCTAAGACTCAAAGAAAAAATGACTCAATTATGGTACTAATTGATAAGTTATGTAAGTATGAACATTTTATACCTGTGAATTCTACTTACAAAGCAATTACGATTGCTGAAATTTTTATGAAAGAAATATTTAGGTTGCATGGGATTCCTTGGATGGAAGGAATTATTTGCAGGTTTAGATACTAATTTGAATTTCAACACAAGTTTCCATCGACAAACGCATGGGAAAACAGAATGAACGAATCAAATTAACAAAGACATGTTGCGAATGTATGTAAGTACAAAACCAACTAAGTGGGAAGAGTATGTACATTTAGTCGAATTCGCATAAAATAATGGGTACAAAGCATCAACTAAGATGAGTCCCTTTGAAGTCTTATATGGAAGGAAATGTACAACCCCAACCAATTGGGATAATTCGGTGCATAGGATTATGGTTGCACCAGAAATGCTCCAAGAAATGGAAAGGATGGTCAAAAGGGTACAAAAGAACTTGAAACAGGCACGAGATCGACAAAAAAACTATGCAGATCTAAATAGGAGACATTAGGAATTAAAAATTTGAGAGCATGTATATATAAAATCCAAAGCAAGGAGAATCTCCCTAGAAATAGGAAGGTCTTCCAAGTTGGCACTAATATATCGTGGTCCTTTTTAGATCTTAACTTGAATCAGACTAGTGGCATATATACTAGCACTCCCGGAAAATTTAAAAGTTCATAATGTTTTTCATGTTTCACTATTAAAAAGAAATATTCATGATCCTACTCACATCATTGATTGGAACATGGTGCAGGTGGAACCAGAAGGCGATTTCCAAGCGAAACCTCTATGCATTCTAGACAGGAAATAAACAATACTTCGGCACAAAGCCATCGCACAGGTAAAAGTTCAATGGAAGCACTTTATCCCCAAGGAGGATACTTGGGAATTGGAAGAACAAATGTGGAAATATTATCCAATTATGTTCCAAGAGATTATTTGAAAACTGAGGAGAATGTTATACTTAAGGGGGAGAGGATGTGATATCCTCGATTTATTTAAAAATTAATTATTTTAAAGTTATTATTCTAAAATTAAATTGCCATTTTTGGAAATTCAAATTTTAGATTTTGGAAGTATGTAATTATTATTTTATGACTGTTGGACAAAATTTTGACTTTCCAATTGTCCTCTTTTTAGTGAAACATGTATGAGACAAACATTTTTAATCAATTTAATGTTGGAGAACAGATGGAACATCCAGGTTAAAAATAACTGACTATGTTTCCATGAGTGGGGAACAGGGTTGAGTTAACTTATAGTTGATTTTTACAAATGTCAGAAGTTAAGTTCTGTCACTAGCAGCCCCTAGAAATCAGGGATTTGTAAAGATGTGAATTTCCTAAGGGGGGGGGCAGGGAGAATAGAAATTCCTAGGCATGAGATATATACAACATATGTGGGAGGAAAGATGTTTCTTAGTATGTTGGGGAAAATAAATTGTTTTCTTATTATGGGCATATCTCGTTTGAGGGAAACAATTTTTTGAAATGTTCAATGAGATAGTGGATAAAGAGTGATGCTCAGTTTTCCCTTATGGAGTCATGGTCAAGCTAGGGAGTGATTAGGAGAAGTAAACATGGTTGTTTTGTATCTACGGTTGGGTGGAACGTGGTTGTTCCATATGTTTTCCCAACATCATTATTTAGATATGTACTTTAATTGTTTCTTTCATTTTTCTGAAGTGTTAGAATGGATGATATTATATATGTAGGTAATGATCGATATAGGTGTGCATCATGGCCATAATAGATTTGTTAAATTTCCTATTGTTTAAAATACTTGTTAATTTTTTTGGTGAGATTTGATTTGTAATAGTTACAATATATGTATGTAAGCTACATAAAGGATCTAAATAGGAAAATGTGTAGGTAATAAAACTATGTACTCACTGTATAGAGATTTCGTACACAAAAACTAACGACTACAAAAAAGAAACAAGTGAAACAAAGAAATTAGATTGTATCAGAACAATAATAAGTAAAATGATTGCTATTGCTTCTTCTTATATTTATCTCTTAAAACAGAGTAGTGAATAACTCTACGATCATACTTGAGTATAAAAATAGATGACCACAAAGTCCCATATATAATTATGCATTTTGTTGGCACAGGGGCAGACCCAGGGTTCAACACTACAATGCACCAACAAAAGCCTAACTACCGACCCTTTCAATAACACCTACGAAGCAGATGAAGTCTTGCCCAAGGTAGAGGTAGGGGTGGTTGAAATACTCAGGTGTTTGCAACCTTAGCTAGGACACATATCTGTGATTCTAACACTTAATAAGGCACTTGACACTGTTGGTTCTTTAATATGTAGTCAATATCCACTTCGTTGATAACACAGGGCTTCACACCATTCACAATCATCTAACATATTCAAGCACTTAGCATCGGTAAACTACATCATATCTAACAGATCAGGAACTAAGCCTATTCATGTGTATCAGATCTAACATCCTATATATCATTATCACTTTAAGCATAAGCAGATCTATTTAGTTATCTCATAGCACTTAGCAAAATGGCAACATAAACACATTGAGACAATCACAAAGCAACACAACATAGTATTTACATGGTTCACCCCCACCCTGGGGCTACATCCACTAATTATTCTTCTTTATTAGCGTCTTCAATCATTTACAAGAACAAAGCCATCAAAACCCTACTGTGCATAGGAAAAAATATCTGTGCAACTCGCTAGATCCTTCTTCCTTGTGTTACAACACAAATCCTTTTCCAACTTCCTAAAATGACTTACACTTAGGCCTGCAAGTATCATATAGGCACAAAGAACTTACATACCTTACTTGCACTTAGCATACATCACATAGATGCCGATCTATCCTTTAGCTCACTAGATTACTATTTATACATACAAAATAGGCCTAAGCATGGGTAAAACCCATGGGCCAGTATCCCAATCCTGTTACATATTCCTAAAAACCTAAAAGTGGACCCAAAAGTGGGCCGAGATCCCATGATCTCCAATTCATCTTGTGCTCCTCCTTTGACGACTTTCGAAGTCCAAAAGTAGGTTAATATGACCAAGAAACTCCCAAAACTTGGTCAAGGGAGAATAGGCCCCCAACACTCACCTATGACTCGGCCCAAGTCACTCTGGTATGATCAATTCAGCCTCAAATGCTTCGATCTTGGATTGTGATTCTTCGACCTGCTGCAATGCTATGGCCTCTTTCTCAATGAACACCTAAATCACTGCGTCATTCACTGGCCCTTCTAAGCATTTTTCTGCGGTGATGACAATCTGTTCTAGTTCGGCTCCTTGGATTTCAACTTCAGTGAATGGTTGGCATGCCTTTTCTTTCATTGGTTGAAGTCATTGAGTGAATTCCATTACTTTACTCCTAATCATATGGATCTGTTGTTGGGCGATGCGTTTCTCTTGAGACCACTTCATTCTTTCCATTGGTGACGAGGCCTTCAGCTACGCCTATAACGTATCAACATGTTGCTTTGCTTCTTCGAGCTGCGAATCCAATGCCTGTAAATATGGATTCTCTATGAGATTCTCGTAAGTCTGGGCACTTTGGTTACTCATCTACTTGCATTCCAAGGCAAGATATTTTAATTTGCCAATTGCACTATGGGAAGTTGCTTCCCTTAGGTCTCTTACCTCATATGGAGTTTTGGGTACAACGCAGAGCTCTAGATCTGTGATGCACTATTGTAGCTTTTGGATCACGTATTTGAGTTGTGCCACCTGTTGTGGGATTATTTATTTTGTCTATACCTCAATGAATATCACAGAGCGAAGTTCTCTGTTTACCGCTTCCTTTACCTCTATTTTCTCTGCCAACAACTATTCCTTTCCTTGTCATAGCTGTGCTTTCTCGTCATTCCATTTTTCTTGGAGGTAACTCTTTTCTTTTTTTGCATCACTGCGTTTTTCTTTGAGTACTCCTTGTACTTGTGTCAAAGCCTGGATGGATTTCTCTACTTCATCTTGTGATTTTTGAGGTCGAGCCTCGACTGAATCCGTGATTCGATGGAGTTGAGATGGCTCATATCCTTCTTCTAGTGCTTCGAATGACAGGGGTGCAGTGGAGGCTGTGCGCCTTGACTGAAGTGTCTTCTGCACTCCTTTGAGCTCTATCTTGATCCGACAGTACATCGCCTCATGCATGGCTTCCTTCTTCTCTTCAATCTCTAGCAAAGCTTCATTCAATGCAACGATGATGAATTTAAAGTCATCCGGGGTGAGGATAGTCTCGAACTTGGTCTTGGTTCCTTTCATTTTATTTTTGGATGAAGGCTTCTGGGGGGACACCCTTCTTTTCTTCGAGGAGTCCTCCTTGTCCTTATGTGATGTTTCCTCGCCAATATCTTCGCCAACACCTCCTTGCTCTGGTGATATAAATAAAGTCTTCACGGATGTTCTTTCTACATCCTGAACTTCTTCAGGCTTCTTTGTTTTACTAGGTCCGGGTGTATCCTGCGCAACTTCCAGACTGTCTACATCGAACAACTCCGTAGGGTTGGCTAGGATAAGGAGGTCCATCGACCATTCCTTGGTGATTTCCTATAAATCTTCTTCTGTAAGATTGTAATAGGAATGCAACTTCTTCTTATGGCCATCTGCGCATGCTTTTATATGAATTAAGTGGTGGTCTGTGCTGAACTTCATTAGGGGCCGAAACCTGTGGAGGGTATTCGGGGTCATACGAGGCTCATATTGGATGGCTAATTTCAACTGGTTGTAGTAAGTGTGGAAGACAACATTTCACTACCATTGCATGTTCATATCATTTGAGTACCACAGGGTACTGAACTTTGTGGACAATGGTTTAAAGGGCTCAATGTCTGGGAAGGTCGCACCTTCTGGCATCTCCCATGCAATGAATGTGACCAGTATGAGAATCTAGCTGAAGTGGAACTTATATCCTTGGTCTTGTGCTTCCCTACAGTCCAATTCCAACTTGTTTACCAAGTACTGCACCCAATTCTTCTGATGTCCTTCTGCGCACTTCCCTACGAGGTCAACGATGAATTCAGTCACTTGGGTCGGCCGGTTCTTGTGAAATAACTTGCCTGTTATTACCTGACATGCAAGGAACACTGCACCACTCTGTATAGAGTCTACCTTGTAGCCTTGCATTCCCTTATTGACATCGTTTTAAGTCTCTTTGATCCTCTTCGCTAATGCTCGGTCTGAGGTCTTTCCAGAGTAAAAATCCTGTGCGTCGGGGCCTTGCATGCTAAGCCCAGTGATCTGATTGATAAATGTTGGATAAACAGTGATGATAAAGTTCAACCATAAGTATCCTCCGTGGTAACTTGACAACAACAATTTGACACATGCGTTCACTTCCTAGTGCTTGTTGAATTGCACGATTTTCAACACATTGAGTAGTGTGGACTGCGCGAGGTTTTGGGTCCATGACTGTAGCATAATATTGGATTTCTTGCCTTTAGTCCTGGTCAAATACTTATGCAGGGAGAGCATGCTGTAAGCCTTTCTGTTGCTGAGGTTGAAGTTGCTAAACTTCAATGTTGCGAGCTTATCTTGGTACGCAACGACCAAAGCATACTCAAAATCCCTGGGCACGTTGTCTTTGTTGACTGCGCCGCTCAGAGGAGGTATATATGCAGGTAAGATTCTCATAATCAACTTGGCATTCGTGAGATAATCTCTATGCTTCATTCTCATCTCTGTCATGATTATGGAATTTCTTTCTCCATGAGCAGTCGATGGAGAATCTTGGATTCCTCCTGTCGATGATGCTTGCACACCTGCAGACATCCTTCTTTCTGACATGAATTTCTCGATCCATATATCAACGAGTAATTCCTTCATAGATTCTTCAAGTGCACTAAGATCCTCGGACATACACACTCGGGGATAATAATATTGGGTTCACGAAGTAATGTAGACATGGAAATAATATGGAAAGAAAGAGCGTAATGATCATTGTACAATCTTAATCAAGGTTGTGAGCTCAAATTGTCGATTTGGAAAAAGTGTTCTTCATGCATGGAACAACGAGCTAAATAGGTGAGTAGATAACGGATGGCTAACAACAGTCATGAACCTCCATTAACTGATGTTCGATCTGTTATGGAATGACCCAACAATCTGATGATGCCTCTTTATTTATTTTATTCTCGTTCGGAGCTGAATTCCAATGGATATATCAGTCCAATGACTATATTGATTTGTCATGGTGAAGTACTCTATGCTGTTGTTCTGATATCTCAGTGAAGCTCCAATTCTGCATTTTTTCTTTCTGCAAGGTCTCTTCTAGAACCTTCTGTAACTTTTCAACATTATCCCTTTTCTTTCTTAACTTTCTAGCCTTCTTTCCGGTGAGCTTTATCTCGGTAATGATTTTATCATTCTAAGTCTTTTCTTCTTTGGTCTTAGTTACTTCACATTGCTGAGAGTTTTTCCTAGGGTTCCCGTGTAATACTTCTTCCTTGTATGGGATACTTAATTCAATCTTTTGGGGATCCTCTAGTGTTCTCTTAGCCTTGACATCAGAGTTGCTAGTATTAACTATCTGTGATCCGCTCTTTTGTTCCTCAATCAAGTGTGTGATCCTTTTGGTCATAAAGTCTTTTAACTCTTTCTTCTTCTATTCCAAAACTTCTTCTTCCTCCTTTCGTCTAGCTTGATCTCTATCAATCCAAGGTTTTACTATTAGCATGGTAAAAGGGGCTCTATCTTCAAAAAATTTAATAATGTCAAAGTCCTTTTCTGTCGAAGCTCCATTGACAGTCATAGGTATCAGGGCGAGCCTTCCATGTAGGTTTACTATCTTTCCTCTGAATAAACTTATTCCTCCTAGGGAAGGGATTATAGCAGACCTTCGTATATCTTCACGGGTTCTTTCTGGCATAATATTCATATGTGTTTCTTCATCCACAACACAGTCAATGTTGAATTCCCCTATTCTTTATTTGACGCATTCCTTCTCTTTGAAGAGCTATGATAAGATAACATGTCGATGGTCATTCAGGGTCTCTTTCACTTGTATCAATACCTTCTCTGATTCTTGTTTGGGTTCTTTGTTTTCTCAATCTACCTTAGGGTTTCCTTGATTCAGATTCATTCCTTCAATCTTAGCGATCATTCTAGGGAAATCCAACGCTTCATGGTCCATGGCTTTGCAACATAGACAACTAGGTCTTCTGCTAGGTCATTCCTTAGCAAGATGTCCTGGTCTTCTACAAATGTAACAGAGGTTTAATCCTCACTTTCTGTTAAATGATCCCCAACCTTTTATGTACTGCGCACTAGGATCATGGTAGCGAAACTGCAACAAATTATTTCTAGAATCCTGCATCCAGTTATTAGTCCAAACATTCTTTCTATGCGTAGGTAAAACATATCTTTCATTATTCTTATCAGATATATTCATATCACATCTTCTTTCATATATTAACACCCTAGTTTTCAAACTAGGACAAAACCTATCAGATATACCTAGATCCATAATCTAGAAACAAAACATTCCACCATTTTTACTTTAACAGAGCACAAATATTTCAGATCTAAGAACTTTTAACTATTCTTACCTTTAACAAATCATAAAGCTTACAGATATTACCTCTTTCAGTCAAAACTTCTCACTTTTATCTTTCTTGGAGCACAAATATTTCAGATCCTACTTCTTTTCTACATATCCAACCTCCTTTCTTTCAGATATGGTCTTCTCTCTTCAGATTGGGCATCTTTCTCTCAGATCTAACCTTCTTTCTTTAGTACAAAGCTTTACAGACCAAGTAGAATACTGTGCACTAGGGAACATATCTAAGCATAGAGATTTCACAGTTTCAGGATGAATCTTTTCACAAAGATTCCTCTTTCTCAGTTCCCAACAATCACAGTTTCAGGTCCCAGAAACGGAACCATTTTTTGGTACAGGGGAAGACCCAGGGTTCAGCGCTACAACGCACCAATAAAACCCTAACTACCAGCCCTTTCGACAACACCTGTGAAGCAGATGAAGTCTCACTCGAGGTAGAGGCAGGGCTGGTTACAAGACTCAGGTGTTTGCAACCTTAGCTAGGACACATATTTTTTGTTCTAACACTTAATAAGGCACTTAGCATTGTTGATTCTTTAATATGCAGTCAATATCCACTTCGCTGATAACATGGGGCTTCACACCATTCACAGTCATCTATCATATTCAAGCACTTAGCATCGATAAACTACATCATATCTAACAGATCAGGCACTAAGCCTATTCATGTGTATCAAATCTAACATCCTACATATCATTATCACTTTAAGCATAAGCAGATCTATTCAGTCATCTCATAGCACTTAGCTAAATGGGAATATAAACACATTGAGACAAGCACAAAGAAGCACAACACAATATTTACATGGTTCACCCCCACCTTGGGGCTACATCCACCAATTCTTCTTCTTTATTAGTGTCTTCAATCAGTTACAAGCACAGAGCCATCAAAAACCTATTGTGCACAGGACATAAGATTTGTGCATCTTGTTAAATCCTTCTTCCTTGCGTTACAGCACAAAGTATTTTCCAACTTCCTACAATGACTTGGACTTAGCCCTGCAAGTCTCATATAGGCACAAAGCACTTACAGACCTTACTTGCACTTAACATACATCACATAGATGTTGATCTATCCTTTAGCTCACTAGATTACTATTTATATATACAAAATAGGACTAAGCATGGGTGAAACCCATGGGCCAATATCCCAATCCCGTTACATATTCTCAAAAATCCAAAATGGACCCAAAAGTAGGTCAAGATCATGGGATCTCCACTCCATCTTGTGCTCCTCCTTTGACGGCTCTCAAAGTCCCAAAATAGGTTAATATGACAAAGAAACTCCCAAAACTTGGTCAAGGTCCAACACATATGTTCAAGAAATTTTTATCTGATACAATAGATCTCATATATTATCATGCAAAAACGTTTTATGCAAAGGGATAGGTCGTTGAAGTATACACAACCTTGTAGTTTTCCTTCTAAATAAATATTTAATACAAATTTGGGGTTTTACATGCCCATTAATCTCTGTTAGCCTTTCTTTTAAATAGAATTTAAAGAATATACATCAACTATATATGAAAGAATGAGAAAGTATAAATATTTCGTTTCTCTGAGGAAGGAAATCTCATCAAGAGAGAATTTTGTAGTGGAACCCGAAGTACCTTTTCCAAGAACGACATTCTCCCTTCATGGAATCGTAGCATCTGAACTTAACCTACAAAATACAAAATGTATAGGATTACTATACCATCTTAACATAACCAAAGGAGGAAGATAAAACAAGATGAGAACATGGCATGTGCTTATCTTGGGACTGGCCATCCATTTGATCCTTGGAAAATGATGTCCAGGACACGGGAGAAGGAGTGGGAGAAAAGTAGGCTGATGGGTTCCCTCACAAGAAAAGGGACCCATCATCAAAACATATATCCATAAACATAAACCAAATAAAAATTATAGAGAGTAATGGAAAATATTGGTTACATCGAAGCCCAATATGGAGATAAAAACATTACGGTGAGTAATTGGAAATATTGTTTACAGTGAATAAATTACCAGTGCTAAAATAGGGTTAAAAATTACAGAGGATTATTTTCCAGTGCTAGTACATGAACTAATTAACGATATAATCACGAAGAATGGTTATAGAGAAAAAATATTCAAAACTAATTATAAAGTATAACTAAAGAGACAAAAAAAAACCTTTAAAGGAGATAGATCTACAAGTATTTCCTCATCGTACACATATGTATTTCCAAATTAGATAAATCAAAATATCAAGTGGAGGAATTACAAATACAACAACAAATCCTTGGAGGAGATAGATCTACAATGTTTCCTCATCAAACTCATGTATACCTCTTAGTTAGGGAAATAAAAATACCAGTGAGTAACTATAGAGAATATATATAGCATTTAAATAAATCATTGTATTAGCATTACATCACATACAATAGACCGGTCTAGAATATAAAGCAGCTACACAAAACCGTCAAGGATTATGGTATAATTGTAAAAGCAACAAACGTCGAGGGTTACAGGTAAGTCCTGGAAACAACAAGAATATATATATATGACGGTTAAGTATAATGGTTAAACATTGGACTGTGGCATGAATTGGCTTGACAGTTAGACATGGTGAAGTAACACACTGTATGCAAAAAAAATAACTCAAGAGAAGACGACTATGTCTTTTTCCCATACTTAGAACCTCCCAAACAATAAATCACAGAGAGGTTAGTACCCTCATTTAAACTTCAACTGGGAGAGGAAAAAATTAAAGGATTTAGTTATGTACCAAACAACACTCAATGGTGCTTTGGCCACCGGTTTCAAACTTGGGAGAACTCAACAAGACACAGGACAAGAAGTGCAAATATTAACAGAGAAATACAATATAGTATCAGAGTTTCTTATGAATACAAATGATTACAGGTAGAAAACCTTACTCGTTACACATAATTCGATTTCCATAGGCATATTTTTGTATCTATTTTACTCCCGAGTGGGATCTATAGAGTAACCATGTAATATCCCCAAAAATAAATTATTATTAAAGTCTGAAAAATAATTAGGAATTTATTTTTCGTTTTTGGTAAATTCAAAATTGGAAAATTATTGCCATTTATGGAAATTCTGAATTTTGGAATTCAGTTAATTGTAATTATTATTATGATTCTTGGGCAAAGATTTGATTTGCCTCAACCAACTCTTTGACTATGACACTTGTAAGAAAAAAAATAATTATATTTATTGTTGATAGACAAATGGAATAGCCAGGCTGAAATTATCTAACCATGACTCCATGGGTGGGGAACATGTTTGACCTACCTCAGGGATGAATTCTACAAGTGGAAAATTAGGAATTTGGCCATTGGAAGCCTTTGAAAATCAGGAATTTGTGAAGCTGCAAAAATTCCCAAGGGGAAATGAACTGGGCACAATATTATTTTGCATATATAGTATATGGGAGGAGACAAGACACTGCCGAGTATACTGGGTAAGAGGAATATCACTTGTTGTTATGAGCACTAATTTCTGAGTGTGAGGCAAGGAGAACTTTTTTGATTCTGAAGAGGACTATAGCTAAGGAGAAGTTCTGGATTTTTCCCTCATGGATTTATGGTCAGGATAGGTGGTGAACGGAGAAAGTAGATTGGTTGTTCTATTCTATGGTTGGGTGGAACTTGTTTGTTCCATTTGTTGTCACAACAATTTGTTCGGATATGTTCTTCTACTCTTTCCTGGTTGAATGTTCTAATGTTTAAAAATTGGTAGAATGCATTTACTTAATTTTGGTTAAATGTTCTGTTGATGAATGACTGATAGACTGCATCCACTTTTTGGGTAGAATGAAATGAATTATTGAATAAGCCTTTACCGTTGAATTTATGCATTGAGTAGAGCCAATAAAGACTGTTGTATGTGCTAACTGTTGATAAATGTATGGAATATTCCTGAGTAGAGTTAAGAAAACTATTGTGTGTATTGTTGTAGATGAATGTGTGGAAGTTTTCCTATTCCTGTGATATAATCTATGGTCTACAATAGAAACAAATTATCGGATCGATCTGTAGTTGACATTAAGGATGTTTAAATTGTACAATTACCAAACAAAATTGGGAGTGAATATCATAATCGAAATATATACACACAGATATATATATATATATATATATATATATATATATATACATATATCTGTGTGTGTGTATGTATGTATATGTGTTGTTACCTATATGGATTTTTTGAACTACCCGCACACATATTACACAGAAAGCTATTTCTTGACTGTTACAGGTAGTTTCCTTTTAAGACGACTGTATTAAATATAGTAAAAGGTTGCATTTCTCTTCTTTTGATAATATTAGGAGAAAATGTCCAGGGTTTTAACTACATAAACTTGTTACCTATTGCAGAGTCAGTCCAATATTTAAACAAGTCGTCAAACTTTATATAACACTTGCGATCATAATAATTATTTAGGGAAATCATCTCAAGTACGTGTTTCCCCTCTATCCTTTTATTTAAGGATTGAAGATAAGTCTAAACCAGTTGTTTATAGGAGCCTGGTATAAAACCTATTGTGATAATAATGTGCTAGGGTAGATCCGTATCCTTTTCAACAAAATTTGGGTTTAGGTTTGTTAATGCTGCAAGTTGGAACCCAAGTACCTTTTCACGCAAGACACTATCCTGCATCCGGACACTGTGAAGGTTCAAGTCCTGTAAAGAAACTGAGAAATTTATTTTTTGATAAGATGGAGTTCAACGAAAGCTAAAACTTGAAGATAGAATAATTTTCGAAATGTACCTCGTCCCTTAATAAAAACTGTAGCATTAATGTCGATTGGAGTTGACTTGATCTATCACTAGATCCAGGTTCGTGATTGGATCTGAGTCATTCATTGGAGGAAGATCATGGGATGTAGATCTAGTCTTATTGGTTGTTTGCAACTCAGACAACTAAAGACAAGAGTTATGGAAACTCGCAAAATCCGAGTTCCTGATTCGATCTGAGTCATTGATCGAGGAGAGATTTGGACCATCGTTTGTCTAGGGAGAATTTTGGGATATCGGGGATCGGGAAAAGGGAAGCGGGTGACGACCCAACTTCATGAAATGCGAAGTCACGATATGCGAAGGGGATATCTAGATCGTTATATTTATAGGAGGATGATCCGTCGGATTTGGGGCACCCCGAAATATTGACATTTCAGATGTCAGGAATGTGGAGGAAGTGTTGACTTGGAAGTCAAAAGTCACAAACTCTTGATTTGAAAAAGGAGAGTCTGGATTGTTGGATCCAAAAAGGAATGATGTCAACGGGTTAGGAGATACAGAAGGAAGTGGAGGTTGAAGTGTTAAAACAGTTGAAGCCCAGAGGGATGAAGAGATGAGAACCGTCGATCTATGAGGGCACACTTATTGCCAGGTCACAAGTTCTGGTGAAAGTTACACTGGAGTTTCAGTTTGAGAACTGAAACAAACAAATCCCAAAGACACAAAGAGCCGAAGTGTCAGGAAGCTGAAGATCAGAATCACCGAAGACCCAAAGAGATTCTAGATCATCAGATCCAGAATGGGACACATGGCGAAAGATCATGGATTCAGGGAGAAAGAACTCCCGGGAAACGTGAAGGAGAAGTTTTAGACTAGGGATCTCCAAAGGCCAAACAACTAGAGAAAATGTTATTCATTGATTCTAGGTTGGACATGCGTGACCAGATCGTGGACTTTGAAAGGATTCACTCCAGAGACTCATGGATTTTGAGACCTGAAATCACTGAAGGCCGGAGTCCTAGAATCGACGGGAGTCGTCGATGTGGAGGAGGACATGTGGCACCATATCTAGAACTCCAATAGATACCCAATCATCAAAGACGAGAGTTTGAGATTTGAGATCTTAGAAGTCCGGAGAGCCGGAGCAGATTTGAACCGTCTAATCACCCGAAGTGACTCTGAACTATTAGATCTAGGGAAGGGACATGGAGAATATCTATGGACTATGGGAAAAGAACCAAAGTAATCCCAGGTCGTCTGATTTAAGAGGACACATGGCAGGATTCTGCGTATTTAAGGAGAAGGAAAGGGACTTGAAATTTTAGATCTCCAAAGGATGGATCCGCAGATGATATCCTACCCGTAGATTCAAGGGGATAGGTGGCAGCACATCTTCCACTGTGGAAAATTGTCATGCAAGGGAGAGTGGAGTTGATACATGAAACTCCTAGAGGCCAGAAAGGCGGAGTCAATGTCATTTATCAAAAGGGGGAGTTATGAGTCGATAGATCGTGGAGATCTGGGGAGAAGCCTAGAAAGAGGAAATAAAGGCAGAACAAATTTTGATAGCATCCATTGATTGGAAGCAGTGCCGAGAGGGAGGGGATCGATGAACGGGGATGATTGCGGAGCCAGAACTTGCACGGAGGATAATTTTCCTTTAGCGGGCCGCAATTTGAACCACTTTTTAGTAACGGGGTATGTGTTAGCTGGAGGGGATTGCGGGGAGAAAAGGGGGTTGGTTTGAAACCACTCTTTCCCATGCCCACAATTTTTCATTAGCACAAGGGAACAACCCAAGGACATATGAAGGAAGGGGCTAGTGAAGAAAATCTAGTGCCCATAAACTGAGAAACACCCAAAGCATACAAAGACAAAAGGTGCAGGTATCACAGGAACTACACACAAGATTTAAGAAAGTGGTCTGCACCAGTATTATTTAAGAAGCTAGTATAAAGCCACCTCTATTTTTATGTTTTTGATAGATGCATTGAACCTTATTTTAAGTATGCAATCTATTATTCAAACCCAACTTTGTTTAGACCTGTATGATATGGGTACTGTCTATGCTTAAAAAAAAATTGTAGTTCGAGTGGGGTTCTTCCTCTATAAATATAACGTTAAAACATATACATATAGATATATAGATATATGGAAATGATCATAATGTTAGTGGGGCTTTACTAACTTCTATGCTTATTTTAGATATGTTGATAATCTTTGAGGCTGGGGTATAACGAAGTTACCCTTGAACCTTTAAGTATATGATTATTGTGTAGTAGGAAATAAATCAGAGATAAAATATGTTATAGTGGTATTTAATTGTGTCAATAACTAGAAAACATAAACCTTGAAAGAGTTAATAGTGATGACAACCACCTACTTATGCTTAAGAGATAAGTTGTTTGAAGAGAAAGGAATTTAATGTCCCTAGGAAAAAAAAAATTGGGGGGGGAATTTGGGGAACATTATATATGGTATCAGAACAAAGGTTACAACACTTGGACCTTAAACAGGGCCAAAAATGTTTTCTTAGCACATGCCTTCAGTTTAGTGAAAAACTAACAAAAAAGTTGTTACAAATAGAAAAACTTTATTTCTGTTGTGATCATGGAAACACAGAATGAAGCTAAGATCATACTCGAGAAGAATCCAGAAAAAAGACCTCTTGAAGAACCGAGGTAGAACAGTGATGGAAGTTCACCTACTGAGGTTCTGGGAACCATGAGAAATCACATTGTGGAACTGCAAGTTTTCAAAAAAGACAATGAGAAACTGAAAAAGGAACAACAAGAACAACAAGAAATAAATGAAGTACTGTTGCGTAGCATAGTAACAAAGAAAAGCTAGAAGGATAATAATGGGGAAGAAGAGGTCAGCAAAAGGGCCTCCAAAAATTTTGGTCTTGAAGGAGAAAAAGGGGATAGCTCTTCCGAAGGTACACCATCAACAAAATATAAAACAACCATAGTAAGAAAAAGGAAACACGTGGACCATCTTGAGGGAGAGTTTAAGAAAATCAAACCGTCCACCTTTGATGGGGAATCTAGGACAGAAGAGGAGGTTGAAGCATGGTTACTATACATAAAAACATATTTCCAGATATACAACTATTCCAACAATATGAAGGTCAGAATGGCCATCTATAACCTGAAAGGAAAAGCAAGAATATGGTGGAAGGACCTGAAGTTGGCCAAGGGCCTAAAGGAAAAACAGATGGAGTGGTCGAATTTTAAGAAAAAATTTAAGAAACAATATTTATATGAAAGTTACTATGAAAGAAAAAACAAAGAGTTTTATGAACTATGACTCGGTCAAATGACTATGGATGACATGATAAACAAATTCCTGTAATTATTAAGGTTTGTTCCTTATATCCAGGAGGACAAAGTAAAAATCCAGTGGTTCCTAAGATATTTACCAAAGTCCTATAAGGAAATAATCGAATTCGACAACCCCAAGTCCTTAAGTGAATTTCTCAGGAAGGCATGGATGCATTACGACCAATATAAACAACGGTCAGAATTTCCCAAGCCATGGAAAGAAAATAAACAAGACTGAGTGAACCAACGGAAAAAGGGATATCAACCAACCCCATTGCAAAACGCAACAAAGAGTTTTCCAATGAAAGATTTTCACTCCAATAACTAGAATACCCAAGGAGTTAGTAAACCAGTTAATTTGGGAACAAAGAAGTTTGGGGACAACCCCATAGAAATATTAAAATGTTGGGAATGTGGAGAACCTCACTTAAGGAGGAATTGTCCACAATTAACTTCTGCAGGTAGGACTATGGTTCACAACCTACATGAAGCCTATATGGTGGGAGAAGTGGGCAGAAGCTTACATAGGATCAATGCAGACTTGGATTGCCGACAAGTTGATCACCAGTCCACTGTAGTGGAAGTTGAAGGTAAAATTAACAATACTCGTGTTTTTGTTTTAATTGATCCAGGAGCTCCTTTGAGTTATATCACTCTGGGTGTAGTGGATTCAAATAAACTTAAGAAAATAAGACATGCAAAATATTGGTTGGTACAACTAGCAACAAGAACAAAAAGAAAAGTATATGATTTTATTTCTGACTGTGAGTTCAGTTTAGGTCGTCAAAAAACAAGGATAAATCTGAATATTCTACCGTTAGGGTCTTATGATATAATTATTGGAATGGATTGGTTAGAAAGGAATAAAGCAGTTTTAGATTGTTATGAAAAATCACTCAAATACAAAGACAAAAACGACATTGTTAGGACAATACAAGGCATACGAAAACCAGTCTCAGTTAGGAAGATTTCAACAATGCAATTTAAGAAGTGCATGAGAAAAGGTTGTCATAGTTATGCTATCCAGGTGAAAAATCTGTTGGAAAATGAAAATAACCTGAGCCTAGAAGATTTCATCATCTTGCATGAGTTTAAAAATGTGTTTCTTGACGAAATACCTAAATTTCCCCCAAGGAGAGAGAGATAGACTTTTCTATCGATCTGTTGTCTGGTTCAAATCCTATATCTAATGTGCCCTACCGAATGTGTTTACCCAAATTAACATAATTAAATATTCAACTACAAGAACTATTGGACAAGGAATACATCAGGCCAAGTGTCTCACCAATAGGAGCACCAATATTTTTTGTTAAAAAGAAAGACAAAACTCCGAGATTATGCATTGACTACATACAGTTCAACAAAATGAGTGTTAAGAACAAATACCCCTTACCTAGAATCAATGATTTATTTGATCAAGTAGGTGGGGAAAATATTTTCTCTAAATTGGATTTAAGATATGGCTATCACCAGGTTAGAATAAAAGATGAATACATAAGTAAAACAACATTCAGAACGAGATATGAACATTACGAGTTTGTGGTTATACCGTTTGATCTCTCTAACGCACCAACAACTTTTATGTGTTTAATGAACAACATTTTTAGTCAGTACTTGGATAAGTCTATTTTGGTATTTATTGACGATAGCCTATTGGATTATAAAATAGAAGAAGAACATGAAGAACATCTAAGGATAGTATTAAAAACTTTAAGAAAACACAAATTGTATGCTAAATTCAACAAATGTGACTTTTTTCAAAAGAAAATACAATTCCTAGGACATATAATATCTGAACAAGGTATTGTAGTCGAACAAGATAAAATAAGATCCATCATGGAATGGTTGACCCCTAAGGACATAGAAAACATCCGGTCATTCATGGGAATCACCGGATATTACCACAGATTTATAGAGGGATTCTCAAAGATTGCATACCCTATCACATCTTTACAAAAGAAGGGAACCAAGTTTATTTGGTCACATAAATGTCAGGACAATTTTAATTTTATGGGTAGCATACCCGGATAAAGACTTCACAGTCTATGTGGATGTGAGTAAAGAAGGTTTGGGGGGTGTCCTAACTCAAGAAGGGCACGTTATTTGTTATGAGTCCTGAAAACTAAAAGAGCACGAACGAAACTACGTCATTCATGACTTATAGTTAATCGTTGTCATCCATGCTTTAAAGATGTGGCGACATTTTATTAATGGGCATAAAATTTATGTTGTTGACTGATAACAGTGGTGTGAAATTTTTGTTTAGTCAACCAGACCTTAATGCAAGGAAAGCAAGATGGTTGGCCTTCTTGAGTGAATTTGAATTCGAGGTAAGAAACATCAAGGGTAAGGAAAACAAGGTGGTAGATTCTTTAAGTAGAATAATTCATGGGTTGTTTGAGATGAACATTATCAAGGATGAAAGAAACTTTGAGCAAAGGATAAAGGCTGCAAGTAATAATGATGAAAATTACATTAAAACAGTGGTAGATTTACAAAATAATGCAAAACATTTAGACAGAACATATCTAAGTTTGGACATAAATGGTCTACTAAGATTCGAAAGAAGATTATACATACCAGATTCTGCTAAATTAAAGCTAACATTTTTTGACGAGGTACAAAAGAAACCGTATTTTGGTCATACGGGATACCAGAAAATGATAACAACACTAAGGAAGTCATTTTGTTGGCCTAATATGAAGGGAGAAGCAACAAAATAATTATCTAAGTGCCAATATTGCCAATAGGTGAAAGATGAACACTATCACCCAACCGGCTTGTTGCAGCCTCTACCTATGCCGGAATGGAAATGGGAGACTATATCACTGAATTTTATCACAGGTTTTCCTAGAACTCAAAAACAAAATCATTCAATTATGGTAGTAATTGATAAGATTAGTAATTCTGCACACTTGATTCTTGTAAAGTCTACTTTTAAAGCCATTAATATCACTGAAATATCGATGAAATATATTTTTAGACTTCATGGTATTCCTAAAATGATGACTTTGGATAGAGACGTAAAATTCACATCTACATTTTGCAAAGAATTGTTTGTAGGGTCAAATACTAACTTGAATTTTAGCACAAGATACCATCCACAAATGGATGGGCAGACTGAATGAACAAACCAAATCGTGGAAGATATGCTATGAATGTACGTAAGGACAAAACCAAGTAAGTGGGAAGACTACCTGCACTTGGTGGAATTTTCATACAAAAACAGTTACCAAGCATCGACGAAGATGAGCCCCTTCGAAGTATTGTATGCAAGAAAGTGTACAACTCTGATTAGTTGGGATAACCCAGTTGAAAGACTCATGGTGGGACTAGAAATTCTCCAGGAAATGGAGAATACTATAAGAAAAGTATAATAGAATTTAAAAGAAGCACAGGACAGACAGAAAAGTTACGCAGACCTGGAAAGAAGACACCAAGAATTCCATGTCGGAGACCACGTTTATTTAAAATTCAAAGCCAGAAGAAGTTCATTAAAGATAGGAAAAATTTCCAAGTTGGCACCTAGGTTTTGTGGCTCTTTGGAGATCTTAGCTCGAATTGGACCCGTGTCATATTAACTTGCACTTCCTGCAAATATGAAAATTCATAATGTATTTCATGTTTCTTTGTTAAAAATATATGTTCATTATCCTACTCACATGAACGATTGGAACATGGTGGAGGTGGAACCAGAAGGCAAGTTCCAAGTGGAACCTCTGTGCATTATGGACATGAGAGAAACAATACTACGGAACAGAGTCGTTGCCCAGGTAAAAGTCCAATGGAATCACTTTAGTCCTGAGGAGGCCACTTGGGAATTGGAGGAAGATTTGCAGAAATCTTATCCAACCCTCTTCCGAGAAAGGAACGAACATTGAGGATAGTGTTTTACTGAAGGGGGATAGGATGTAATATCCCCAAAAATAAATTATTATTGAAGTCTGAAAAAATACTTAGGAATTTATTTCCGTTTTTGGTAAATTTGAAATTGGAAAATTATTGCCATTTATGGAAATTCTGAATTTTGGAATTCAGTTAATTGTAATTATTATTACGATTGTTGGACAAATATTTGATTTTACTCAACCAAATATTTGAATATGACACTTGTAAGAAACAAATATTTTTATATTTATTGCTGATAGACAAATGGAACAGCCAGGTTGAAATCAAGTGACCATGACTCCATGAGTGGGGAACATGTTTGAACTACCTCAGGGATGAATTCTACAAGTGGAAAATCAGGAATTTGGCCATTGGCGGCCCCGGAAAATTAGGGATTTGTAATGCTAGGAAAATTCCCAAGGGGAAAAGACCTAGGCACAAGATGCTTTTGCATATATGGCATATGGAAGGAGGCAAGATGATGCCGAGTATGCTAGGGAAGAGGAATATCACTTTCTATTATGAGCACTAGTTTCTGAGTGTGAGGTAAGGAGAACTTTTTTTATTATGAAGAGGACTATAGCTAAGGAGTTCTTGAGTTTTCCCTTATGGATTCATGGTCAGGCTAGGGAGAGAATGGAGTAAGTAGATTGGATGTTATGTTCTATGGCTGGGTGGAACTTGGCTATTCCATTTTTTGTCCCTGCAATTTGTTCAAATATGTTTTTCTACTCTTTCATGGTTGGATGTTCTAATGTTTAAAAATTGGTAGAATTCATTTACTTACTTCTGGTTAAATGTTCTATTGATGAATGACTTAAAGAATGCATCCACTTGTTGGGTAGAAGGAAATGCATTATTGAATAATCCTTTATAGTTGAATTTGTGCATTGAGTAGAGCCAAGAAAGATTGTTGTATGTGCTAATTGTTGATAAATGTATGGAAGTTTCCTGGGTAGAGTTAAGAAAACTGTTGTGTGTATTGTTGTAGACAAAAGTGTGAAATTTTTCCTGTTCCTGTGATATAATATATGGTATACAATAGAAACAAATTATCGGATTGATATGTATTGGACACTAAGGATGTTTAAATTGTACAATTACCAAACAGAATTGGGAGTGAATATCAAAATTGTAATATATATGTGTGTGTGTGTGTGTGTGTGTGTGTGTGTGTGTGTGTGTGTTGTTACCTATACAGATTTTTTGAACAACCAACAAATCTATTACACAGAAATCTATTTCTCGACTATTACAGGTAGTTTCCTTTTAAGCAGACTGTATTAAATATAGTAAAAGGTTGCAGTTCTCTTCTTTTGATAATCTCATGAGAAAATGTATAGGGCTTTAACTACATAAGCCTATTACCTATTTAAGATTCGGTCCAATATTTAAATGAGTCTTCAAACTCTACATAACATGAAGGGGATAAGCCTATTACCTTTTTAAGATTTGATCCAATATTTAAACAAGTAGAGAACTGGGAAACCACTCAAATTCGCGAAATGCAAAGTCCCGATACATGAAGGGGATATTTGGACCATTAGATTTAGAGGCACACAAGCTGTCAGATTTGGGGTGCATTGAAATATTGACATTTCAAAAGTTGGGAATGTGGAGGAAGTGTTGAATTGGATGTCACAAGTAACAAAATCTCGATTTGTGAAAGGAGAGTTTGGACCATTGGATCTAGAGAGGACACATGTCAATGGGTTGAGCGATCTAGTAGGAGTCGAAGGTTGAAGTGTTAAAAAAGTCGAATCCTGGAGGGCCGAAGAGTTGAGAACCATTGCGTTGGGAGGGGAAACTTGTCCCCAGGTTGTGAGTTTCGGAGAAATTCACACTAGAGTTTCATTTTGAGAACTGAAACAACCGAAGCTCGAAGAGATGAAGAGTTGAAGCACCAGGAAGCCGAATAGCCAAAGCGTCAAAAACCCAAAGAGATTTTGGACTGTCGCAAAATATCATGGATTCTGGGAGAAATAACTATGGGGAAATGCAACGGATAAGTTTGAGACTCAGGATTGTTGAAGCCTGAAAAGCCAGACCAAATGTTAGTCCCTGATTCTAGGTTGGACATGTGTCACCAGATCATGGACTCCGGAAGGATTTACTCCAGAGACTTGTGACTGTTGATACTTGAAATCGCTGAAGGCCGGAGTCTCAGAATCGATGGGAGTCATCGATGTGAAGGAGGACATGCGACACCAGATATATAATTCTAGGAGATACGTAGTCAAAATAGACGAGAGTTTGAGATTGATATCTCAGAAGTCCAGAGGGCTGGAGAAGATATGAACTGTCAAATCACCCGAAGTGATTCTGAAGCCTCAGATCCAGAGAGGAGACATGGCGAAGATATGTGGACTCTGGACAAAGACCCAAAGTAATCCTAGGATGTCTGATTTAAGAGGAAACATGGAAGGATTCTGCGTATTTAAGGAGAAGGAAAGGGACTTGAAATTTGATATCCTTGAAGGACAGATCTATAGAGGAGATCATAGTCGTGGATTCAAGGGGACAGGTGGAAATAGATCTTCCACTCGATAAAATTGTCACGTAGAGGAGAGTGGAGTTGAGAGTTGAAACTCTTGGAGGCCGGAAAGGTGGATTCAAAGATAGTTGTTGATTAAGAGGGGGAGTTACGAGTCGACAGATTGTGGAGATTTGGAGAGATGGGTGGAAAGAGGAAACAAGGGTGGAACGGAGTTTGATAGCAGTTGTTGATCATATGCAACATCAAGAGGTGGGATATCGATGGATAGGGAGGATTTTGAAACCAAAACTTGTGAGGAGGATAACTTTCCTTGAGCGGGATGCAATTTCAACCATTGCTTTGGTAACGGTGTACGTGTCAACTAGAGGTGATCACGGGGAGAAAAGCGGGTTGGTTTGAAACCACTCTTTCCCATGCCCGCAATCGTGAATTAGCACAAGGGCACAACCCAAGGACATATGAAGGAATGGTCTAGTGAAGAGGATATAGTTCCTAGAGCGCGGAGAGACAGAAGGTGCAGGTATCACACAACCTACACACAAGATTTAAGAAATGGGTATGCAACAATATTATCTAAGTAGATAGTATAAATCTACCCCTATTTTTAAGATTTTGATAGATGCATTGAACCTTATTTTAAGTATGCAATCTATTCTTTAAACTCAACTTTGTTTAGACCTGTATGATATGGGTACTGTCTATGCTTAATTTTTTCTATAATTCGAATGGGGTTCTTCCTCTATAAATCT
>SNQJ01S0007086.1:228743-245043 GCA_010110895.2 Picea sitchensis
TTCCATGCAGCGGAAGCAAGGTTCTGAGTACTATGGATAGCGCCATCAGCGAAGCCAATATAGGGTAGCGAAGACTCCGACATCTGGAAATCAAACACAACATCACATAAGGGTAGAGACCAGATAACGACAAAATGAAGCTATAGTAACACACAAGAAGTATGATACAATAAAAATACAAGTACTAGTGCACAGATGATTTTATGCATAGTACTTATTCAATTACAACCCATTCCTGGGCTCACTCAAAGGGATACCATCGTAATCTACCAACTCATAAGCTCCTTTTTCCAAAACTTGTCAAACGATATAAGGACCGCGCCACATGGCTTCGAATTTTCTAGCTCCTAACATGTCTTAATCTTGTTCATAGAGGAGAACCAGATCACCTTCGGAGAAAATGTGAGGCTTGACATGCTTGTCGTATTGGGCCTTGACACGTTTTCTTCTGAGCTTCGATAACTAGAGTGGCATTGCGTCGAGTTTCGTCAAATCACATAAGATACAATAGACGTTCTTCCTCAGCAGAGGTGTTGGGTAGGAGTTCAACAGCTAGTTTTAAAGAGGGTATCTCGCATTCGATAGGGAGAATGGATTCCACACCATAGACTAACTGAAAATGTGTAAACCCAGTAGCGGACTTGACGGATGTCCAGTAAGCCCACAATGTCAAAAACAACATTGTGTGCCAACTTGTTTTATGAATCCCTATCATTCGTTGGATCATAGTTATGAGAACTTTGTTAATTTCTTCGACTTGTTCGTTGGCTTGTGGATAATAGGGCGTTGAGTTATCATGGCAAAGACCCAACTTTTCAATAAGTTTGGACATCATAAAATTCCTAAAGTGGCTATCGTGATCAGTGACGATAGCTTGGGGAACACCAAAACGGGCTATGATGTGATTAAAAAGAAACAATGTTGTGTTTTTTCCAGTGTTGTCAAATGTCGGCATCGCCTCGGCCCATTTCGTAAAGTAATCAACGGCTACAATGATGTAACCATGCTCCCCAGCCGAGTGAGGGTGACATGTCATGAAATTGATGCCCCATTTCGCAAAGGGACCAACTGAGACCACAGGGTGAAGAGGAGTGGGATGTGACCGTATCTTCTGATTATAGGTCTGGCAAGCATGGAATTTATGAATGGCAGTTATGCAGTCGTTAAACAAAGAAGGCCAAAAATACCCTGTGCGTAAGATCTTCTGGGCAGTAGCATACCCAGACATATGACCACCACATGCTCTAGAATGGTAGTCATTCAGAGCTTTCTCGACTTCGTCGAACGTTAGACAACATCGAAAAACAGAGTCAATCCCTCGACGATAAAGAGTGTCCCCGAGGATAATGTATTGACGAGCTTGATAGCATATTCGATGTCGTTCAGTAATGGACAAAGTTGGCCGAAAAGTCTGGGTTTGGAGATATATAATGATATCCCCATACCAAAGATCATCAGTGTTAATAAGGAAAATAGATTCATCAGGTAATGAATCAACTGCTACAGTTTCCGTTTCCGAATGAAGAAAGTTGCATATCAACTCAGCAAAAACTAAGGACTTCTTGGACTTGGTGCGGTCGAATTCCAAGTCAAACTCCTGGAGTAGCATAATCCATTTGGAATATTTTCTCCCTAGCAATTGACGTGTCAGAATGTGTTGCATAGGGTTGCAATGAGAAATCACCGTAGTCTTGCGTGAGAGGATATAGTGCCAGAATCGTTGGACGGCTTGGACGACAGCCAAGGCCAGTTTCTCGACATGTTGATACTTGATTTCAGTCGGCGTGAGACTTCGAATCAAGTAGTAAATAACATGTTCGTTATGAGCATCATCCTCTTGAGCGAGAACCATACCAATAGTGTACTCTGAGGCAGCAAGATAAAGGAAATAATCACGACTGTAATCGGGGGGAAAAAGAAGCAGAGTGCTTGTGAGAGACAATTTCAAAGCCTCAAAAGCGTTGTTGGCAATGGTATCCCAGACGAACTCTGAATCCTTCTTTAATAGCCACGTAAAACCACGAGTTATCTTGGCGTAATTGGGAATAAAACGACAAAGAAAGTTTGCTTTCCCTTGCAAAATTTGCAATTGGCGAAGTGTAGAAGGAGGAAGGAGGTTAAGAATCACCTCAACCTTCAAAGGATCCACCCAAATCACTTGACGCGAAACAATAAAACCTAGAAGACGGTCAGATTCCACACAGAAGATGCACTTGTGAGGATTGAAACGTATATGGTAGAACCAATAGAGAACGAAAATGGCTCGGAGGTCGGTTAGGTGATCGACTTTGCACATTGAATGAGCGGGTAAATCGTCCAAATACGGTTGAACGATGTGCTTGATATCATGGAAAGCATAAGACATAGCGCGTTGAAAAGTAGCGCCAACGTTCTTGAGACCGAAAGGATGTTTCCGATTGGCAAAAGTACCCCAAGGAAAAATAAAAGGAGTCTTATGTTGATCCTCGGGAACATTGTTGATTTGATTATATCTGGAGAAACCATCCATGAGAGAGAAGATTTCACTTCCGGCATAGGAATCGACAATCTGATCGATGAAGCGGGTAGGAAAGTTGTCTTTTGGACAAGCTTTGTTAATATCCCTATAATCAACACATACATGAATTGTGCCATGTTTCTTGTCAATCGGGACAAGATTGGAAAATCGGTTTGTGAGAGCCACCGGATAAATAAAGTCAACTTTCAGAAGTTTCTCGACTTCAAGTTTTATAGCAGCCGCTTTACATGGGTGAACTGGACGAAGGCATTTTCGGACGGGTTTAGTGTCAGGATATGTCTTTATCTCATGTATCACAATGTCAGGGTCGATACCCAGCATTTCTTCGTAACTCCAGGCGAAGATGTCACGAAATTCTTTGAAAAGGGACGTATAGGTGACTATTTCGTTAGGGGAACATGAAGCTCCAATATGGACATTTTCGACGATTCCAGGTTTAATGGATATATCAATGGGAATCGTGGGTGACATATTTCTTAAGTTCCCTTCGGAAAACACATCGTGTGTAGACTCGGGAATGGTCGAGATGACGACAACGATCGACGGGATCGAAATTCGTTGGTAGTTCTCAAGAGTATGTTGCTCCAGAAAGAGGATGGAACGATGATGCCCATTGTCCCAAGGGGTGTCCTCCATGACGGACATGATCATCTCGTCAGTGGGAAAAATAACACGAAAAGGATCAGGAGACAACTCATCAAGAGAAGGGGTAGAAGGTGTTGCTGATTGAATGGCCTGATAGGCAGATTCAACTGGACTTAACGACATTTCTTCGCCGAAACGAAGATGATATTGAGGGTTAGGGACTATCCAGGGGTCGTGAGACGTAGGAAGTTCATGAGGCAAGGTGGAGATCATGTGGATGGAAGCAACAGACGGGCGTGGAACATCGGGCGGTGGAATGGAGAAAGTACCCATTAACTAAGAATCCTTGAGAAGGCCTACACCAATGTTCTCATAACCCGTCAGGGTTTTAGCAATAAACGGTACGTTGCCAGTATGAGTATCAGAATTGAAGAAGGATAATTGATCAACGGTAACAACCTTACCTTGGTGTGGGAAACGTAACACATGAAAAAGGGTCGACACAACTGCGTGCATGGAATCGATCCAGCTGCGGCCAAGCAGAAGATTATAATCAAGGGGATCGTTAAAGACTTCCACTTTGACTTGGACCGTTTTGCCTTCTAACGTGATGGGCAACGAAGGAAGAACACTGTATGGCTTAAAACCAGAGCCATTGAATGATTTAAGAGTGTTCTAGGATTCATTCAAAGAAGGAGAGCCAATGGATTTCCAGCAAGCGAGAGACATGACACACGTCGAGGCACCCTCATCAACAACGGTTCGGCAAATTTTTTTATCAGAGACAACCACTTGTATCTGGAATGCAATTTGAGGGGGTAATCTTGGAATGTGATCTTCCAAGTCAAAGATTATTAAATTCGTATCCGTCGGATCAATTCCACCGATATCTTTCAACAGTTCCTTCCATTGTGTAGGACAAGTTTGAAGGACTTCAAGGGCTGACATCGCAGAGGGTGCTTGAGCCAGATCTTCAACAATGCTGTAGTTCTGGGCTGCACGACAGCCAAGGCCATTTTCTCGACATGTTGATACTTGATTTCAGTCGGCATGAGACTTCAACTCAAGTAGTAAATAACATGTTCATCGTGAGCATCATCCTCTTGAATGAGAACCATACCAATAGTGTACTCCGAGGAAACAAGATAAAGGAAATAATCACGACTGTAATTGGGGGGAAAAATAAGAGGACCACTTGTGAGGGACAATTTCAAAGCCTCAAAAGCGTTCTTGGAAATGGTATCCCAGACGAACTCTAAATCCTTCTTTAATAGCCGCGTAAAACCACGAGTTATCTCAGCGTAATTGGGAATAAAGCGACGAAGAAAGTTTGCTTTCCCTTGCAAACTTTGCAATTGGTGAAGCGTAGAAGGAGGAGGGAGATTAATAATCACCTCAAACTTCAAAGGATCCACCCGAACCCCTTGATATGAAACGATAAAACCTAGAAGACGGTTGGATTCCACATAGAAGACGCACTTGTGAGGATTCAAACGTATACGGTAGAACCGATAGCGAACGAAAATGGCTCGGAGGTGGGTTGGGTGATCGACTCTGTGCATTGAATGAGCGGGTAAATTGTCCAAATAGGGTTGAACGATGTGCTTGATATCATGGAAAGCATAAGACATAGCGCGTTGAAAAGTAGCGCTAGCGTTCTTGATACCGAAAGGAAGTTTCCGATAGGCAAAAGTACCCCAAGGACAAATAAAAGTAGTCTTATGTTGATCCTCGGGAACAATGTTAATTTGATTATATCTGAAGAAACCATCCATGAGAGAGAAGATTTCACTTCCGGCGCAGGCATCGACAATCTGATCGACGAAGGGGGTAGGAAAGTTGTCTTTTGGACAAGCTTTGTTAATATCCCTATAATCAAGTCATACATGAATGGTGCCCTGTTTCTTGTCAATCGGGACAATATTGGAAACCCAGTCTGTGAGAGCCACCGGATAAATAAAGCCGACTTTCAGAAGTTTCTCGACTTCAAGTTTTATAGCAGCCTCTTTACATGGGTGAACCGGACGAAGGTGTTGCCAGACGGGTTTAGCATCAGGATATGTCTTTATCTCATGTATCACAATGTTAGGGTCGATACCTGACATTTCTTCGTAACTCCAGGCGAAGATGTCACGAAATTCTTTGAAAAGGGACGTATAGGTTACTATTTCGTCAGGGGAACATGAAGCTCCAATATGGAAATTTTTGACGATTCCAAGTTTAATGGATATATCAATGGGAATCGTGGGTGAGATATTTCTTAAGTTCCTTTCGGAAAACACATCGTGTGTAGACTCGATAATGGTCGATATGACGACAATGGTCGACGGGGTCGAAATCTGTTGGTATTTCTCAGGAGTATGTTCCTCCAGAAAGAGGATGGAACGATGATGCCCATCGTCCCAAGGGGTGTCCTCCTTTACCGACATGATCATCTCGTCAGTGGGAAAAGTAACATGAAAAGGATCGGGAGACAACTCATCAAGAGAAGGGGTAGAAGGTATTGTCGATTGAATGACCTGATAGGCAGATTCAACTGGACTTAATGACATTTCGTCGCCGAAACGAAGATGATCTCCAGGGTCAGGGACTATCCAGGGGTCATGAGACGCAAGAATTTCATGAGGCAAGGTGGATATCATGTGGATGGAAGAAACAGACGGGCGTGGAACATCGGGTGGTGGAATGGTGAAAGTACCCATTAACGAAGAATCCTTGAGAAGGCTTACACCAACGTTCTCATAACCCGGCGGGGTTTTAGCAATAAACGGTACGTTGCTAGTACGAGTATCGGAATTGAAGAAGGCTAATTGATCGACGGTAACAACCTTACCTTGGTCTGGGAAACGTAACACACGAAAAAGGGTCGACACAACTACGTGCATGGAATCGATCCAGTGGCCAAGCAGAAGATTATAATCAAGGGGAGCGTCAAAGATTTCCACTTCAACTTGGACCGTTTTTCCTTCTAACATGATGGGCAACAAAGAAAGAACATCGTAGGGATTAAAAACGGAGCCATTGAAGGCTTTAAGAGTGTTCTGGGATTCATTCAAGGAAGGAGAGCCAATGGCTTTCCAGCAAGCAAGAGACATGACACACATCGAGGCACCCGCATCAATAACGGTTTGGCAAATGTTTTTGTCAGAGACAACGACTTGTATCTAGAACACAAGTTGAGGGGGTAATGTTGGAATGTGATCTTCCAAGTCAAATATTATTAAATTTGTATACGTCGGATCAATTCCACCGATATCTTTCAACAGTGCCTTATGTTGTACAGGACAAGTTTGAAGGACTTCAAGGGTTGATATCGCAGAGGGTGCTTGAGCCAGATCTTCAACAATGCTATAGTTCTGGGCCGCACTAGCATGAGGATTGAAAGCCGATTTCCAAACGACGCCCTTTGGGGGGGGTCTCAAAACTGTGTTGAGGCTCGGTTGTTCGAGATAAAGAGGATCGTTGGTAGGTGGATTCATGGGAGAGGGTTGTAACAAAGAAGGGGGTAAATCATCAACCTTCGCCTTAGTGGGAGAATAATATTTGGCTCGAGTAGTGAGCGCAACATTGTTCTGCTTAGAATGACCAGTACACATCAAAACATAGGAGGTGGTAGAAGATGAGGGTTGGTCATGGATGACCAACTAAGCCTGTTGTTGAGATGGGAATGGTTGGGACAAGATAGTCGGTGTATATGGTTTTGGAGCTCCTTGAAGGAACTTAGTGACCTCGACACGTCGTGGACAATATTTCGTGTAGTGATCATCACCACAGATAAGGCAAGGGTATCGTGGTTTACATTTATCCCGATCGTCAACAGGGGTAGTTTTGGTTTGCTCTGCTTGAGAATTATTTTTTCCCTCCTTATTCTTACCTCTCCCCTTTTTAGATTTGTTTTTGTCGGCTGGGGTAGATTGAACGGAATTTACCTGAGAAGTATTGTCGGTGGGAGGGGCAGGAGACAGAGAATTTTGAACATTAGAAGAAGTCGATTTAGGGTTTGTGCTTGAAGCGGAATGTGATTGGACTTGGGCAGTACCAATCACACCGTCAGCTGCATGCGAGGCAGCTAGAGTAGTTGAAGTGCTGGAAGGATTAGGACGAGGTAAGTCAGGTAGTAAATCATAAAGTGTTCTCGTTTGTGAGTAAACGAGGTCAAGATATTGAGCACGATTTATAGCCTTATCTTCCGTGACTATGCCACCCATGGAAATGTCCTTACCGATTTCGTTCAAAAATGATTTTGTAAACCATTCTGCCAGTAATTGATCGGGGAGCTCAAGTTTAATGAGACGTCGTCTCCTTCTCCACTCATGGATGTGATCAGATATATGAGTTCCTTTAGTCTGTTTGAAGGAAGTCAAAATCTTGGTGCCGATTTCATAACGGATCGGTAACTGGTAATGCGTAAGGAAAGACATAGCTAGGGTGTTGAAGTCAGAGAAGAAACCTCGTGGCAATTCGATATACCACTTCGCAGCAGAACCGGTAAGGGTTCGTTGAAAAAGACGTAAACGAATAGATTCATCCATCAACGAGTTGGATGAACACCATAGGTGAAAAGTCATAACGTGATTGTTTGGGTCCTCTCCCTCTTTGTCGTCGAATTTAGGGATGTCCGATGGAATCTTGGATGGTATAATAGGCCATTGGGGAGAGTGACGAATAAGATCATTTAAAATCCTTGACAAATCCAGAAGATCCAAAGTGGCGAGAAAGGGTAATTATCGATTCACCTGCGGGTACTGGTAGCTTTGGGGGGGAAGCCTTGTCGGCAAACCAGTAGGACCATAAGCAGTTTGCATATAATGTGAAGATCCATGCATATTCGGTGGTGGTTGGACAGTATAGTATCTCATCGGATTATACCCTGAAATAGAGGCTTCAATTTAAGCATTTTCCCCCCAAATGGGATTAAATGAACTGGGATATGGTTGGCCCATACTAGGGGGTGTTACGGACACAACTGAAAACTGTTGCCCCCCAAGAAGTTTGAGGAGGATTCTGTATCAATTGATTCCAATATTGGGCCAAGGATGGAGGTATTTTTTTCCCATAAGTTGGGGTTTCCCCTCCCATTGAAGGTGGTGTGCCTATTGAGGGCAATGTTCCAATTGGCATTTTCCAACTGAGAGGGGGTTGAGTTAGACTACCTTGATGAGATTTTCCACCAACCGAAAACTGATAAGTTGGAGTGAATGACGGAATAGCGACACTAGGATTAGGATTTCCAGTAGAAGATGAAGAAGTTCCTCCAAAAGGAAATTGAGGGAGTGCTGGGACAAAACCAGGAAGAAAGTGCCCAGAAGAAGAAGGAGCACTAGGAGAGCCAGATGGAGTTTGCGCAGGAGCAGGAATGGAAGCATTCAACACATGATATCCAGGTGGTAGTGTCGGATTGACATTGGGTGTTCGTGGTGTGTGGATGGGAGCAAAACTAACCATAGTAAACCTGGTTTGAACACTCGAAGTAGTTGTGAGATGGGCCATTTCAGTAGGGACGGTAAAGTGATAAGCGGTAGTCACCGGTACTGTCTCTGTACTAGAGATTTCGAAAATCACAGGCGGGTTGATTTCGGAAATGATAGGTGAACCTGGACCAAAAAGGTTCCGTTGAAAAATGCTCGTAGACCAAAAAGGATCTTGGTCCCCAGATCCAGACGGAGATCCGGAATAAACAAAAATTAAGTCTCTGGAAGAGTTTGCTCGCACAAAACGTCTCTCAGAATTAGGGTGAAGTCGAAAGTAATCTCGAGTATTTGTAATGCGAAAATGTTCTATAGAGTCAGTGCATTCCACTTGTGGTGTGGGGACGACTAGGACTTCACTCTACCGAGTAGAGCCTCCAGGTGTGCCTGTGGGCAAGGGTTGAGAACCTTCCAAATTCTCTGGAGATAAACCCTGCATTCTACATGAACAATGTGGAGGAGATATTGTGAACGAGCGACAGAATTTGCGAAGAAAATCCTATGGTCAACTTCGAGAAACAAACAACAAGCGCTAGTAAACAAAATCTAGGAAGAAACACCATGCAAACAAGACCTTCTAATTTCGAAGCCACTAGTTGGTGATGAAATCCAACATCACAACAATGAGACGAGAAGGGGCTAGGCTAGGTGGAAAAGTTACGCTGACGACCTTCTTAACGGACTTACACCCTGGTGCAAGCTCCCACACATAATCATGGGTATACCCTCCAAGGAGGCTGAGTGAGTTTTGTCAACGTCAATTCTAGGTACCGTGAAGACTTTCGCCTCCACGGTCACCTCATGTAAGAACCTAGAAAGATAGGCCACTAAGGTCACCACCAACAACAATAAAACCTGGGGGAATAGTCGACAGTCCGATCCACACACAAGGGCAGGGTATCTAGCCCGAAATCAACTTAAAAGGCTTCCACTCATCATTGTGGGTATACCTCTGAGTGATCCTCATAATACATGCAATCTCTACACTGATATCAACAAAGAAGGGTGAGTAACTCTGCCATTATCAATGTGACCTCGTGCATGACCCTTGTATGAGAAGGGCTTCCTAGGACAATATGTTGCAAATGGAATTTAACACTCCCTAACACAAGATGCTATTGTGTGTTTTGTGCTTTTGGAGAGTGTATCTCTCTTCCTACTCCAAAGCGCTAGCCTAGCTAAATGTTGGTTTAATAGAGCCCTAGAAAAGAGTTACTAGATAAATTTTACAATTGTGCAGTGTTATTGAGAGCAGTGTTACGGAGATGAAACTTATGTTGTATGACTCTGACCCAACAATGCATGGATGAGAATGGAATATATCACTTTGCATTCAATGAATCCTATGTATGGGAGAGAGAGAAAGTTTGTCTAGATCAACCGTGAACTACAATGAAAAATTTCCTTTAAAATGTAAATGCAACCAATCACATATCAACAACAATTATCTATTGTGTCTTTTTCAATAACTTCAACAAATGATTTTCAATGTTTTTCGAAAACGAAAATGATTTTCTAAAAGAAAAACTTTTGTTCAATTTTCAGAAAGGACCCACACTATGATAGTAAGAGTACTGAAAATAAAAAACCAATGAACAAGCAATGACAAAAACCCAATCAACTCTTTCAATGAAAACAAAAATAAAAAGAAGACCAATACAATCTTTCAATTGCATAAGAAAAATGATTTTTCAAACAATAAGCAAATGATAAAGACCAATAAACTCAACTTTCAACCGATCACCGGTTCTTAACTAATCAAACACACTCAGATTCTGAAATCAGAGAGTATGGTTTTGCCAAGAAAAGTCAAGAAACGAAAGTCAAGACAAAAATGACAAGAAGAGCCTTAAAATCCTAAGACTGTTCATGCATGCAAACAAAGACAAGAAAGACATCAATCAATGGTCCAAGAAACTCTTATGAGGCACCTAGACTGATCTGGGCAGTTGAATATGACAAAACTCAAATCCAAATTTTTGAAAAATGAGTTCGCAGGTTGACAATACTACACAGTGCGAGAATTAGGGATTCTCGCAGATGACCCTTTAGCAGAGTGAGAGAACCTCACACTAAACCTAAATGCATAATGCAAACTCTACCAATTCTCATAGGATGCAGTGAAGTGCAGTGCGATAATGTCTGAACATAGTCAAAATTTTGGAAAATGAAGCAAAATTTCAAAAGGCCTCTCGACCCAGAGGGTCTATCAGGATATCCTGAAGACTCAGAGATTGATAGGACAGGAGAAACATAAAACCAGAGAAAATGGCCACAGAAAAACACCAAAAGCCACAAAGAAAATGGGATGCTCCCCAGTGGAGTCGCCAATTTTGTTATCAGACTAATCGGTAGGTGCAGACACTAACTGATCTCCCTAGGTCCACCTAGATCTAGAACAAAACAGGACAGGACATGACTCTTTCCCTAAGTTTTGACCATTGAATCAAATAGTAGGAAGGAATAAATAACATACCTTTTTATCGCTTCCTAGGGTCTCTGTTGCTCCAGCTTCGCTCCGGTGCTCTTGTGAAGTCAAGACCAAGACAACACAAACCAACCAAAGTGAAGATAGAACAATATATTCAACTGTCAACCTATGTGTATGATCAAGGAATTACACAATAAAGTGAAAATAGCTTTATGGGAAAGGGACATGCCACTGTATCATATTAATTGAAAGTAAATATTACAACCTGAGCCTTGATGTCGCAAACTTCCTTCAACTGTCAACCTATGTGTATGATCAATGAATTACACAATAAAGTGAAAATAGCTTTATGGGAAAGGGACATGCCACTGTATCATATTAATTGAAAGTAAATATTACAACCTGAGCCTTGATGTCACAAACTTCCTTTCAATGGATCTTGGCTCCAACACACAAACTTGATCAATCCTTGTATGAAGAAGATCAAATCCTCTTGGTAGACTTGCTAGGGTTTCCAAGCTGCTGTTCAAGATTCAGTCCTTCACACAATTCTTTCACCAATTCTCCAATTAATCTTGCTTAACCTTTTCCATGAGAATTCCCTCAATATATAGGAGAGAATGAATTAGTTACTTGGATAAGAATGATCCCACAATATCTGGGAATCCAGTACAAGGATAACCATTCGAATGCCAACCCATCCTTCTAGAAGATTCCCTTCTAGAAACATCGAGAATTCATTTTTTTCCATGATTTAGGAAGAGTTTGCACCCTAGCTATTCAACACAGTGAGAGAAGTTTGCACCCTGTCTTAAGGCAACCTACGAGAATCAGGCATTTTCGCACCCAAATATACTAGCAGCCTGCGAACCTTCTTCAAAAATGAGTTTTCTGGGAAGAGATGAAAGTAACTTTTCTGAGGAGAAAGTTCTTATGAAGAGCCCGAGGAAACTATCATCAATACATTATCATGTGGACCAAAATCATGGATAACACCTTCCAATTTAGTTTATGTGATTCATCAGCAAGATAATGACGTAAAACAAATACATGAAAAACATTATGAGTTTTATGCAAGTGGGGTGGCAGTACGAGATGATAGGCAATGGGTCCAATTTTCTCTTGGATTCTGAATGGTCCTATAAATCAAGGTGATAAATTTGTCACCTTCCCGAACCATATGGTACTCTTATTAGTCCTGATACGAATGAAAACCTGGTCTCCCACTTCATAACTTCAGTCAGTCCTGTGTGCATCCACATAATTTTTCTGCCTGTCCTGTGCTTCCTTTAGTATCTGCCTAATTTGAATCACCTATTCCTCCATCTCTTGAATCAATTATGGCCCAACTGTTACTCAGTCTTCTAATCTATCCCAAATCAATGATGTTCTGCATGGCCTTCCATACAGAGCTTTGTAGGGTGGCATTCCGATGGAGCTATGAAAACTGTTATTGTAGGCAAACTCTATAAAAGGTAGGTACTTCTCCCACTGGGTTTGATTATCCATGACATACATCCTAAGCATGTCTTCCATGACTTGATTTTCTCTCTCAGTTTTCCCATCTGTTTCAGGATGATAAGTTGTTCATAAGTTCAACTGAGTCCCCAATGTTGACTGCAAACTTGTCCAAAACCTAGAAGGGAATATAGAGTCCCTATCTGAAATGATCTTCTTAGGTATCCTGTTCAAATGGATAACCTCACTGACAAACACACGTACCACATCAGTGACATCGTAAGTGTCTCTAACCAGAATAAAATGAGAACTCTTGGTTAACTTATACACTATCACAAGAATGGCATTGTGTCTATGAGATGTGAGCGGTAAACCCACAACAAAATCCATATAGATGACTTCCCACTTGGACATAGGGACATCATGTGGTTGTTGGAAGCCTGCCGGGTGATGATGGTTGGATTTCACTTGTTGACACTCTCGGCATTTGGCAACGAAATGGACTACATCGTGCTTCATGCCTACCCATAAGAAAAGTTTCCTTGTGTCTACGTACATCGTCTTCACACCCGGATGCGCACAATAAAGTGCTCTATGGGATTCCTTCAGTATGATGCTTCAAATATCCCCATTCTCAGGGATGTACATCCTTCCCCGATATATCAATAGTCTGTCTGCTTCCAGACTATATCCTTCATACTTTGGATCTAACTTCCTCCCACTCTAGAGGTTTCAAGTAACCTTTAAACACCAACTGTCTCCTTGGAGTTGCGTCAAGACATGTTCCCTCAGATTGAATTTTAAGGGTACTAAGGAGAACACACGTGGTCTCCTACTCAAGGCATTTGCAACCACATTTTCCTTTCCCTTGATGTATGAAATACCAAAATCATACTCACTCATAAACTCACTCCATCGCCTTTGCCAGGCATTCAGATCCCTTTGAGTGAAGAGATGTTTTAAACTTTGATGGTTCATTTTGAGCTCAAATTTTCACCCCACAAGATAGTGCCTCCAAAGTTTCAGAGCTAGCATTATAGCTACCAACTATAAATCATGAGTCACGTATAGCTCTTCGTGTTTCTTCAACTTCATTGATGCATAAGCTATCACTCCTCCATCCTACATTAGCACATCCCCCAACCCTTGCTTTGAGGCATCTGTGCAGACTGTGAAGTCCTTTTCCATATCCGACACTCGTAGAATTGGTGCACTAGTTAGTAACCTCTTAAGCTCAATGAATGCACTCTCACATTCTTCTGTCCATTCATGCCTGACCCCCTTGCACTATAAAGTGGTGATGGGTTTCACTATTTTTGAGAATCCTTCCACAAATCTTCGATAATAACCTGCTAGCTCCATGAAGCTCCTCACTTCATGGGAATTTTTTGACACTGGCCACTCCATAATGGCCTTTACCTTTTCTGGGTCCATAGAGATTCCTTCACCGAAAATGATATGAACTAAATAGTGGATCTCTTTCTAAAAGAAGGAACACTTCGATAACTTCCCATACAATTTGTTCTCTCTAAGCAGGACAACACCACTCGTAAGTGTTCCTCATGTTCTCTTTCATTTTTGGAATAGATGAGTATGTCATCTAGAAAGAATTTTACAAAACGGTCTAAGTACTTCTGGAATACACCGTTCATGAAACTCATGAATACTGCTGGCACATTAGTCAATCCAAAAGGTACTACGACAAACTCATAATGTCCAAACTGAGTTCGAAAGGAAGTTTTCTGGATATCGCCTTCATTAATCCTTAACTAATGATACCCTTATCGCAAATCGATCTTTAAGAATAGCACTGCTCCTTTCATCTGATCAAAGAGGTCATCTATCTGTGGCATTGGGTACCTATTTTTCACTGTAGCATGGTTCAAGTCCCTATAGTCTATACACAATCGTAAGGATCCATCCTTCTTCTTTACAAAAATTATTGGTGCACCCCTAGGTGAAACACTAGGCCTTATTATCCCTAACTCTAGTAACTCTTTTAAATGCATTTGCAATTCACAAAGTTCTAGCGCTGTCATCCGATACAGAGTCTTGGAAATTGGTTCTCCACCAGGTTTTATCTCAATAGTAAAATTAAACTCCCTCTCAAGAGGTAACCCTAGTAACTCGTTCAGAAAAACATCCTTAAATTCTAACAATACTGGGTATTTATCTAATGAGGGTCCCTTCCTTTCTTTCACTACTTCCACTACATATAGTCAACACCCTTGCCTCAAGCATCACTTAACCTTCATAGTTGATATAAAGCGTAATGACACCCTTCTCTGTACACCCAGGATCTCTACTGGTCTTCCTTCATCATCGACACAAAGAACCCTTTTTGCAAAACAATCTACCAAAGCTCGATGAGCTTCTAACCAATCCATTCCAATGATTAGGTCATATGCCCCGAAAGCAGTTACGTAAACCTTCAACCTATTAGTACACACTCCCAGATATACTATACAATTATCAATGCTTGGTCCTACCACTTGTTTTTCCCCCGAATCCATCTCGACTTGTTTAAAGTCATCGTGCTCGTAGGCTGACAACCCACTCTTTTCTAATGCAGATGGTGAAACAAAACTATCTGTCACACCAGAATCAAATAGAATCTTAACATTGATATGATTTAGTGTACCTGATGACTCCACCACCATGGATTGATGTTTGGCCTGGCGATTATTAACCGTTGCGTAAATCTGTTGGCTGCTACTTGCTCTTCCCATCGAGGCCTTTTATCTCTATGCGCAAATCATGATTGTAACTCTGGGCAGCTACAATGGTAATGGGGTCCTCCACATCCCCAACAGGTAACACAAGATTGAACCTGATCACTACTCTATGACTACCTCTGAAATGAGTTCCTTCCCCTTGAACCCCTGCCCCTACTAGTTGTTCCCTGTGATGGTTGTGGACCTATCTGTGTTGTTGGTGATGAACGAGATACTGCACTTGTTGTCATTGAAATCCCTGCAGCTACTATCCTTGGTGCGACTCTGTTACCATATGGAGGTGGCCTTGAGCCCCCTCCCCTCGGAAATGTCCTAGGGCCCTTCCCTATGAATCCAGGACGATGCAGAAAGGAAGGTATTGTACCTCCAGTTAATTTCATGTGTTCCTCCACATAACGTGCATTTTCCACAGCTTCCTCTACTGAAGACGGTTTCCACATCTGCACCATAGCTCTGATCTTAGGGTTGAACCCATAGACAAAGTGTTGTGCCTGTCGTTGGTCATTATACATATATGAAAAATACTTGACCAATTCCATAAACCTAATATCATATTCCTCTACGGTCATATTTCCCTGTACTAGAGCATGAAATGCTCCTACCTGCTGTTCCTCATAGTAAGCTGAAAGATATTTCCTTCAGAACCTCTCCTCAAAAAGTTCCCAAGATACGGTGTCTGGGGTAACGTGCAGTTGTCTTTCCAGGTTGCCCCACCAGTTCAAGGCGTTGTCTCTTAACTGAAAAATCGCTATCTTTTCTTTTGAGGTGGACGCATAGTCCCTTAAGGCAAAACACCTTGTCATGCCTTCCAACCATGCTTTTGCGCCTTCACTGGCGCGACCCCCGACAAACTCCAGAAGTTTTATCTTCTGCAGTTCTCTAGTGATGTCTTCGGGTGGAGGTCCTCCCCTTGAATCCATCGACGCTTCTGTATTACCCGTTCCAGATGGTGGGGGCTCCACTTCGATCCCTGCTGGTGATGCCCCTTTAAAGTCTCATTTATGGCCTCCAAAGAGCACAGTATGTGACGCCAACCCGCCCTCACTGGCGCGGTCGCTCCACCAGGACCTCCTCTCACTCAGGCCCGAAGGGTCCAAGCCCTTCC
>SNQJ01S0007086.1:257342-268687 GCA_010110895.2 Picea sitchensis
AGTATAAGAGTTACAACAATACACCATAATACACCATGCACAATATATGAGAAATAATCAATAGTTATTGTTCTAGGGAAGTAATGACTTCCAAAGGTAGCTACAACTTCCAAATGTAAAGGGAGGGATAAACCTCCAAGAGGAAGCTACAATCCTCCAATATCAAGAGAGGGTTTAACTCTCCATCCTTGCCCCTTCATTCCACTAAAGAATATATGAGAGATAATAAAACTTTACATTAAATCATCACCATCAACCAACCATCACATAAAACTTGATAATGCTTCCTGAGACGTCTTCAACTTCTGCAATTATTCAATTCCTGGAATATTTTGATCTTGTAGGTAATATTACTCGATGTATTTTATGAAACTTCTCCAAGTTTCACTCCTTGAATCCTCCCCAAAATAATTTATAGAGAGAATGGTAGACCTTGTTCAATTCCGGTTTATTCAGGAGAGAGAACTTGTATACAATGCCACGCGCTCAATATTTAACATCAGATTTTGAAACTTGCAGAAAAGAAAATAAAGTTCGTACTATTTCCAATGAAAATTTTCTTACTTCATTTGGATTCTCTATGAATAAGTTATGACTGTTTTACTCGAAACACCTATTTATTGACTAGCTTCGAGACTAGTCAAAAACCCTATCTTTCAAAGAGTGTATAACAAAAATTACAAAGAATAAAGAGCTGAATTTTTTACCAAAAGTACCTTGATATGTCTTATCAATACCATATCAATTTCACCATCTATCTCATTCTATAAAAAAATTTATAAAGAAAATGGTAAGGTGACTTGTAAATAACATACCTTAGAACACATCACCAAAAGACTTCATCCTCCCTTGAAATCTGGCCTCCGTTACTTCTGATTTCCTATGAAATTAGACTTGTGTATAAAATGAATCTATAATGATATGTATTTATACCATTTATGTCACTTTATTTTAACATTAGGGACAACCTGACACTTTCTTATTTTCTAATTCTTTTCTTTACTTGTCTTGAGGATCGACCTGTATTTCCTTCTTCAATTCACTTTGTTGTCTAAAAAAATTCATTTCTCCTCAACCATGAGGATACAAATGAAGTGCCACATACCACAGGAAAAAAAATGATGTATACTATTCATCTATGGGTGTTGTATCTACATGTGCATTTTCCTTCATGTCCAAATACCTTCATCAATCTTGCGATCAAAAACCAATGACTAGTGTTGACATCAATGACAAAAACCAATCTTCCAACAACTGTTACAAAAATAAAAATTGTTCGTCTGTTGTGACAATGTCATAACATAATGAATAAGAGATCAGACCTGAAGAGAATCATAATCCATGACTTCCTAAAGAAACTAGGCATAACAACGAAGGAAATTCAACCACCCAGGTTTTGGAAACAATGAAGAACCTCATCGTGGAATTATAAGTGTTTAAAGAAGACAATGAGAAGATGAAAAAGGAACAAGAAGACCAGTTAGAAATAAATGAAATGTTGTTGCGTAGTATAGTAACAAAAAAATCCCAAAGGACAATGAAAAAGAGGAAGAAGTCAACAAAAGGTCATCTAAAAACTCTGGTCATGAAACAAAAAACAAGAACAGTTCTTCAGAAGACACACACATGGGAGGAAACAAAACAACTACAGGAAGAAAATGAAAACAAGTATATCACTTGGAAGGTGAATTCAAGAAAATAAAACCATCCACCTTTGATAGGGAATCAAGGACAGGTGAACAGGTTGAAGCATGGATACTAGGTATAGAAAAATAATTCCATATTTACAATTACTCTAGTAATATGAAAGTCAGAATGACCATTTACAACTTAAAGGGAAGAGTGAGTATCTAGTGGCAAGACCTGAAATTGGCTAAGGGATTGAAAGAGAAATAGATGGACTGGTCAGATTTTAAGAAGTATTTCAAGAAGCAATATTTGTCAGAAAGCTATTATGAAAGAAATACTAAGCAATTCTATGAGCTAAGACTTGGACAAATTACCATGGACGATCTGATAAATAAATTTCTCAAACTATTGAGAATTTTAAGATACATGAAGGAAGACAAAGTAAAGATACAATGATTCTTAAGTTGTCTACCACAGTCGTACAAAGACAAAATTGAATTTGAAAATACCAATACTTTAAACAAAGTGTTTAGAAAGTCTTGGATGTGCTATGATCAGTAGAAATAGAGGTCTGAAATTCCCAAGGCATGGAAGGACAAGAAACAAGACAAAAGGAATTAGTGCAAGAAAGGCTTCCAACAAGCCCGTTTCCAGAAGATGGCAAATAGTTTTCAAAAGAAGGACTATCATTCAAAAACCCAGAGTGCTCAAGGGGGAGGTATACCAGTTAATCTGGGAGTCAAAAATGTTGGGGACAACCCTAGAGAACCATTAAAGTGTTGGAAGTGTGGAGAACCACACTTGAGGAGAAATTATCCATGCTTAACTTCCACAGCAAGAACTACAGTCCACAACCTGGAAGAATATTCTATAGTAGGAGATATGGGTAGAAGAGTTCACATAATTAATGCGGTTGTGGATGGAAGGAAAGTTGACGATAAATCCACTATGGTGGAGGCTGAAAGTAAAATTCATGATAACCGCATTTCTATATTAATTGACCCAGGAGCTAGTCTGAGTTATGTTACTCCTGGTTTAGTTGAATTAAACAAATTCAAGAAATTAAAGCATGCTAAGTGATGGTGAGTACAATTATGAATAGGGAACAATAGAAAAGTAACAGATTTCATTCTTGAATGTGAACTCAACATAGAGGATCAAAGTACAAAGTTAAATCTGAGCATTTTACCTATGGGATGTTACAATATAATCATTGGAATGGACTAGTTAGAGAAACATAAAGTAATTTTAAACTATTATAAAAAGTCACTTACTTACAGAGACGAAGACAACCCAATGAGGATGATACAAGGGATCATAAAACTAGTTTCAGTTAGGCAGATATCAACCATGCATTTTAATAAATGTATGAATAAGGGTTGACAAGTTTATGTTGTTCAAGTAACTAATTTGTTAGAAAAGGAAAACAAACCTACTATAGAAGACTTTGCAGTCATACATGGGTTTAGAGATGTATTTGTGGACGAAATACCAGAACTACCTCCAAGAAGAGATATATTTCTCTATCAATCTACTACCTGGATCTTCCCCGATCTCTAAGGAACCTTATAGAGTGTGTTTACCTGAATTATCAGAGATGAAAATTCAACTGCAAGAACTTGTAGATAAAGAATATATCAGACCAAGTGTCTCACCTTAGGGAGCAAGAGTACTTTTCGTTAAAAATAAAGATGGGACTTTGAGGCTATGGATTGAATACCGACAACTAAATAAGATGAAAATTAAAAATAAGTATCCTTTACCCAGAATTAACAACTTGCTTGACCAAGTGGGAAGAGAAAAGATATTCTATAAGTTAGATTTAAGGTATGGTTATCACCAAGTCAAAATAAAGGACAAAGATATAAAAAAAACAACATTTAGAACATGATACAGACACTATGATTTTTTGTCGTAATTATGTTTGGTCTTACTAATGCACCAAAAACCTTTATCTGTTTGATGAATAGTATATTCATTCAATATTTGGATAAATTTGTATTGGTGTTTATCGATGATATTTTAGTTTATTCAAAAACATAAGAAGAACATGAAGAACATCTGAAAATAGTATTGTATACCTTAAGGAAACACAAGTTGTATGCAAAGTTTGATAAGTGCAACTTCTACCAAAGAAGGATACAGTACCTAGGACATGTGATAGCCGAAGAGGGTATTGCATTTGATACAAGGAAGATCAATCCCATTATGGAATAGCATATCCCTAATGATGTAGCATAAATTAGATCATTTATGGGAATTATCGGTTACTACCAAAGGTTTATTGAAGTATTTCATAAGATCGCGAATGCAATTATATCTCTACAAAAAAAGAGAATAAGGTTTACTTGGTCACAAAAGTGTCATGACAGCTTTGATAAGCTAAAGGGACTGTTAATGAAAAAACCTATGATAAGGGTAGAGGATCCTGATAAAGACTTTACATTTTGCGAGGATGCAAGCAAAGAAGGCTTGGGAGGTTTCCTAACACAAGATGGACACGTGATCTTTTAAAAATCACATAAACTGAAAGAACATCAACGAAATTATGTTACACATGATTTGGAGTTAGTAGCCGTAATTCATGTGCTAAAAATTTGGCGACATTATTTAATGTGGAGAAAGTTTTTGCTACTAACCGACAATAGTGGTGTAAAGTTTTTATTCAGTCAACCAGATCTCAACGCAAGGAAAGCGAGGTGGCTAGCCTTTTTAAGTGAATTTGATTTCGAAGTAAGACACAAAAAAGACAAAAACAAAGTTGCATATGCCCTAAGTCAGAGGAATAACAGACTTTTTCAGATAAGTGTTAGCAAATCAGAAAATGATATCAGACAAAGAATAAAATCTGCAAGCTATAATGATGAAAAATACATCAAAAAAACAATAGAGTTACAAGGAAAAGCAGAAAAAATGGATAAAACAGATCCAAGTTTAGATAAAAATGGATTACTAAGGTTCAAAAAAAGATTGTACATACCTAATTTTGTTGATTTAAAGTCAACAATTCCTGACGAATTGCATAAAAGGCCATATTCTGGTCATCCAGGATACCATAAAATGATACAGCCTTAAGAAAATTGTTTTAATAATCTAACATGAAAAGTGAAACAACTGAGTACTTATCTAAATGCTTAGATTTTCAACAAGTAAAGGTTGAACATGAGTATCTAGGAGGCCAGCTACAACCTCTACCTATACCAGAATGGAAGTGAGAGATTATCTCGTTGGACTTCATCATAGGTTTTCCTAAGCCTCAAAAGAAAAATGACACGATTATGGTAGTGATTGATAAACTTAGAAAATCTGCACATTTTATACCTGTGAAATCTACTTATAAAGCAATTAATATCGTCGAAATATTTATGAAATAAATATTTATATTGCATGGAATTCCTATGATGGTGATTTCAGATAGAGATGTGAAATTTACGTCAAAGTTTTTGAAGGAATTGTTTGCAAGGTTGGATACTAACCTAAATTTCAACACAAGCTACCATCCACAAATGGATGGGAAAATCAAACGAATGAATCCGATTGTGGAAGACATGTTACAAATGTATGTGAGAATGAAACCAACTAAGTGGTAGGAGTACCTACACTTAGTTGAATTTTCTTACAATAATGGTTATCAGACATCAGCCAAGATGAGTCCCTTCGAAGCATTATATGGAAGGAAATGCAGAACTCTGATTAGTTGGGATAATCCAGTTGACAGACTTATGATGGGACCGGAAATGCTCTAGGAAATGGAGAAAATGGTAAAAAGGGTACAACAAAATTTAAAAGAGGCCCAAGACCGACAGAAAAGCTACACAGATTTAAAAAGGAGACACTGAGAATTTAAAATTGGGGACCATGTATATTTGAAAGTCAAAGCAAGGAGAAATTCTCTAAAGCTAGGAAATTGTTCAAAGTTGGTGCCGAGGTTTTTTGTCCCCTTCGAGATTTTAACTCGAGTTGGACTCATGGCATATAAACTTGCACTTCCTACAAACTTAAAAGTTCATAATGTTTTTCATGTTTCCTTATTAAAAATATATATTCATGATCCTACTCACATTATTGATTGGAACATGGTTCAGGTGGAACTTGAAGGCGAGTTCCAAGTGAAACCTTTGTGGATTTTGGATAGGAAATAAATAGTACTACAGAACGGATCCTTTGCCCAAGTAAAAGTGTAATGGAAGAAATTTATCCCTGAGGAGGCCACCTGAGAACTAGAGGAAGATTTGCAGAAATCTTATCCAACCCTATTCCGAGAGAGGAATGAATACTGATGAAAGTGTTTTACTTAAGGGGGAGAGGATGTAATATCCCTAAAAATATTAGAATATTAAATTCTAAGTGTACTTTGGAATAAATTTTGATTTTTGGAAAATTTGGATTTGGAAAATATTTGCCATTTATGGCAAATCTGAATTTTGAATTTTATTATTGTAATTAATTATTTGATGACTCTTGGGAAAATATTTGACTTTCCCAACTAACTTCTTTTATTTTAACACATGTGAAAGAAAAACTTCTTATAAATTAAATATTGGAAGACAAATGGAACAACTAGGTTAAAAATAGCTGACTATGAATCCATGAGTGGGGAACATATTTGAGTTACCTCAAGGCTGATTTTTGCAAGTGGAAAATGTATTATTTGACCACTAGTAGCCCCTAAAAATCATGGATTTGTAAAGCAACGAATTTCCCAAGGAGTGAAGGAAAGACCTTGGCACAAGATGGATATAAAAACAACATATGGAGGAGGCAAGATGTTGTTTAGTATGTTGGTGTAATGACCCTCCTCTTTAGGACAACTACTCTGACAACAGGTGCAATTTTTTTTGTTTTTTCTGTTTTAACCGTGTGTGCGCGTGTGTAGGAGGGGAAACATACACACTGGACTCCACGTCGCCACTTGACAACCAACAAGACACAACCACGATGTTTAGCACAAGAAGACTGAAGGCTCACAACGAGTAACTGCAACAAGCTACGACCATAGGCATGAGGCGCACAACACGAACATTAAGACATACTGGGGTTGCACAGTCAGAACATAGAGGGAAGAATCCATGGTGTTAGAGTTACTATTTCTGCACAGGAAAGCAGGGCGTTTAGTCTTATGTCTTCTCGAAAGAAGATTAGACAGGCTCCTGGCCGACTGCTTAGGAAAAAACTAGTAAACCCCTCAGGTGTGTCGCAAGAGTGGAAACCCTGCCTTTAAAGGGCCCAAGACTCTTGATACGACACTGGATTCTTGATGCGGAAAAACACACAGACATATATACTAAGTCTTACTATGAGGTGTCTAGATCACTCCCAACACAAGCAGAGCAACAAGGGATTGATTACAACCAAGTACAATAAGGGTTAAAGAACAACAATCCACATAGGAAGGCATAAGCTAAATACAACCTCATCAACTACCCGACCAGTATTCCTGGCTAAGGGCCAATATCTAAGATCTAAAAGGACGATAAACACCTATCACTGAACCGGTCTAGTTTAATTGTAGTTTTACATCCTGAAGGCGGGTCATAAACCAAATTGTCGATTACAACTTTAGGTTAGTATTGAGAGCATTTTAAAACTCAATAAGTCGATATGTACACCTTAAATTAGCATTAAGAATCGATCAACATTAAGGGTTTAACAACTTGAAGAACACGATACAAGTCATAATAATTTAACAAATATTGACATTGCAATTTAGACCTTATCAATAACCTTCAAATTAAACGAATGATTACCTTGCAAATTAAACATCATCATGAACATTTCAATTAATCTAAAATTGACATTGCGATTCTACCGTCATCATTAACATTGCAAATTAGAACAACTATTATTATCGCAAATTTAACAAGTATTACCATCACCATTAAGCCAATATTAATATTGCACTTAAAACCATATCAATATTAATATTTAAACAAGTATTGTCAATTGCATTCCAATTTAAAAGCTATTAACATATAAGCATATAATAAGTAAAAATAAGTACTATTTATTGCGTTGCAATAACAAATTATAATAATATGTGAAAGCCAATAATATGTGAAAGCCTATATTAATATTGCACTTAAAACCATATCAATATTAATAATATTTAAACAAGTATTGTCAATTGCATTTTCAAATTTAAAGCGCTATTAACAATATAACAAAATTGCATAAATGCCTAACATTGTTAACATTGCCAACATCAAGTGTACTCTTTGAAAATTAACAAATATTAATTAAAATCATGGAGAATAATTACGTGGAGGGTAGAGTGTGTGGGGTTGGTGGCCGAGATCAAATATAAATATATGTTTTCAATAAATGATCATTTAGAATGCAGCTAACTAACCCCCAAATACAATAATAAAGACATGCATACCCTAAATGAAGTCTCCTTCACATTCATGTTGATTTCCTTAATAAAATTTAATCGTGCATTGACAAGAATTGACCTTGCCATTTCACCAACTAATAAATAACACTTCCTGAGACTAACTAAAGTAATCATTTAAAACTTGATAGGGTTTAAGCGTCATGAGATATCAATTTAAGTCTTAATGTTTCATAACCAAGGGAATAACTACACTATACAGCTCATGTGCCAACGGTACAACAAGGGCACGGGTTGTAACTTCTGGAAGGTAAAATGAATAAACAGTTGTGGCGAATAAACAATTTATATTTTGAAATTACATAACGTCAAATACATTTTGATTCTAGAATTTACAAACATTATCGTTAAATGAAATCCACCTATTATGTTAATAAGCGGGGTTGATCCCATAAACACTATTCTTAACATATAAGCATATAACAAGTATTAAAAATAATGCCTATTATTAACATTGCCAATAACAAGTATAATCATTGAAAATTAACAAATATTAATTAAAATCATGGAGAATAATTCTGTGGAGGGTAAGTGTGTGGAATTGGTGTCGAATCAAATATAAATATATGTTTTCAATAAATGATCATTGCGATACGCTAACTAACTCCCAAATACAATAATAAAGACATCGATACCCTAAATGAAGTCAACTACATTCGCCAACTGATTTCATAATAAAATTTAATCGTGCATTGACAAGAATTGACCTTGCCATTTCACCAACTAATAAATAACACTTCCTGAGACTAACTAAAGTAATCATTTAAAACTTGATAAGTTCATAATCATAAAAAGATATCAATTTAAGTCTTAATGTTTCATAACCAAGGGAATAACTACACTATACAGCTCATGTGCCAACGGTACAACAAGGGCACGGGTTGTAACTTCTGGAAGGTAAAATGAATAAACAGTTGTGGCGAATAAACAATTTATATTTTGAAATTACATAACGTCAAATACATTTTGATTCTAGAATTTACAAACATTATCGTTAAATGAAATCCACCTATTCTGTTAATAAACGGGGTTGATCCCATAAACCCTAATCTAAAGGAGCGCTGGAGTTATAACAAGTTTTATCAAATTGAAACAAGTCAAGGAGATTTTAAATTTTATTAATGAACAGTGTGAGTAAACGTTTGAATCACAGCTGTCACATTTAGCATGTATTAACAGTAAAAGAGGAAACCTAGCTTTGATGGAAATACCATTTAATGCAACGTTGTCACTTTGCATAATCATTAAAGGTGTAATATACGGAATGGAAACAACCACCACATTGACTTAATTTTCTCCTGGCTGGGGTCACCAACCAGTTCTAATCCTATCCGTTTCAGGAATGCAACAAACAGTAAACTAGTTTTAAATTAAACTTCTCATAGAACCGTTCGCACAAGAGAACGTGCGTTGTGGTAGCTAGAGGCCCCCCCCTCGGTAAACAATGCACACAGGCCGCGCGCGGTGGTAGCTAGAGGCCCCCCCTCGGTAAACAATGCACACAGGCCTATAAAAAATGAAATTAACACACCCATAATTTCATCAAGAAAGAAAAAATGCACGCAGGATCTCAAAACGAAGGACCACGACGGGTAAAATGGAATGCCCCCTCCCAGTATTATAAATACACATAAAAGGAATAATATTTATTAAAACGCCCACTCGTGTTAAATCTCAAAGCCCACATTGGATATACGCCTAATATAAGTCTGAAAGCATTGCATTAAATGCCTAGACTATATTCTAAAGACCAAAGCTCTTAAATATGATTAGTATAAAATCTGGGTGCAGTGTTTTATGTTAAAAATGCGCACTTTATGCTAAAATGTCAAGGCGCTAAATTAAAACACAGATTGCTCTGACTCACTGTGGTAAAATCTCAAGCACCGAGTTAGAATGATTACGGCAAGGGTTAAAATCTCAATGCACTTAAATGTGAAAGCGTTGATTCAAGGGCATGAGCGGAAAGGGCTGGACGATTTGAATGCACAGGAAAAATGCATCTGACTATATGAAATGGATCTTTGGCGAATCTTGAGAAACCCAAGGACCTACGGCGGGTTACCAAGACTGCTATTTCACTTTTCAGACGGAAACGATAGGGATTCTATCTCTTCTGGCTGGTCAAATAAGGAGTAACCCTATCTAGATTCGCCCAGGTCACAAAGAAAACGCCCAACCATAAAATAAAACACCCACTACATAAATGAAAACGCCCAGTGAAAAAGGGAGAAAAACCCACTGAGAACACCGTCTGTACAGATAAGAACGCCCGAAGTAAAAGGAGGAACCTACTGGGAAAAACACACCCAAAGCAACTATAATACGCCCAAGGTAGAAGGAACCCACTGTAGAACTGGTTGTGAATGACAGTCATAAGAAACGTCGGCAAATTTTCCAAGAGACCATGAATGGAGCCAAATATAACGGGAAAATGAACTAACCCTGTACCCAGTACAAATTTATTCACCCTAAAATTTTGCCAATAAGAAAAAAAAATGAAATAATCATAAACCCAAACAAGTTATTCAGCCTTAACTGTGCATATATGAAAAAGAAAAGAAGAATAACCATTGAAGCTACACGTTCACACCAACAACCACAGATCTACCCATTTGCACAAAGGCCATTAAACTAGAGTTTATAAACACGCGCAGCAAGACAGAAATGCCAAGAGATTTACATACATGTGTCCTTAACGCTTGCAGCAAATGATTCTTGTGCTCCCGTCGCTCCTGGTCCTGCTTTCTGACCATAGAGGACTCACCGGTACCTCCCAACCAAACGCTAGGGGTACTCTCCTTCCCCCTTAGCCCCCCGAGCTGCAAAGGGGCCACACAGAACCCAGACAGTAGCCTAGCTTCCCAGCTCGCCTCTAAGGCTGAGCTTCCACTCAATTCAGCTGAGAATCCCCAACTCCTACAAGAAATCAGTCCAGTCCCTACTCTGGCAGCATAACAATACCAATCGCTCCAAAAAAAAGGTCCCCCTTTCTCCCCCTCTCATGTCTTTTATCCTCCTTTTTGACCAATCCCATTAGGTTTTTCCCCAAAAACCCTAAATCCATTTATTTTAAGTTTTTTAATCAAACCCTAACAATCCCCCTCTTTTCAAATGTCACGCATCCCTACCCTTTTCCATAATTTATTTTCCTTTTTTTTTCTTAAAGCTCATTTCCCCCTTTTTCTTTTTAAAAACCTAAAAGGTAATGCACTAAATAAATCTTTTCATTTATTATATATATATGTTTTTATTTACTTAATAGCCTTCAAATTAACTATATTAATGAAGTTTCCCATTTTTAGGGGGTTGTGGTTTACCTTGG
>SNQJ01S0007086.1:271188-313141 GCA_010110895.2 Picea sitchensis
GTAAAAAACAGTTTTTTTTTTTATAAAATACATAGAAATAGTAGATACACCTAGGTAACACCATGGAACACAAAACTTCAACTGAGACTTTGCAGTCACTATAGTAACATTCACTTTAAAAAATGCAAAAGAAAGTCCGGAAAAGAAAAAAAAATTAGTGATGTGTGGTGATACTAAAAAATTGCTGAGAAACTAAATGAATACCTCTGATTCCTGTTAAACCGAGCTCCATAGAAGAAAGCAACGGCAAGCAACCAAGCATCACTATGCACGGCAACCGTGCAAAGCCAATCTTTTCGCTTCATGACATCCCATGCGAAATTGATACAGGGAGCTCTGGTGGGAGTTCCCCAACAGGCATGTTAACCTCCCATGATTCAGTGGGATATCCATATAGGCATAAATTGTCTTTGCCTAAAAACAAGTGCAAGTAATTATGGGGATTAAAAAAGATCTCAATATTACATCAAGTCCTAACAAAGATCTAGGACATCATGAATGGGTTAAACATCACTTATTTTACAGAGTATTATACAAACATAAGTCTACTCTTCTATTTCAATAGAGTTTAAATAGCCATGACACCTATTCATTATTACATATTGTTGACAAAACCACTATGACACTATAGCTGTCTTAATAATTCTATTGATTAAACTGAGGTTAAACATCACTTGTTTTACAGAATACTATACAAACATAAGTCTACTCTTGTATTTCAATAGAGTTTAAATAGCCATGAAACCTATTCATTATTACATATGGTTGACAAAACAACTATGACACTATATCTGTCTTAATAATTCTATTGATTATACTTCCAAATAAGTAAAATCAGAGGCACTTCCACCATTCTCTGAGGTCGAGGACAATATAGTCATTTGCTACCAATATTTTAATAATTTTAAGTATCGTTGCAATTAGAACATAAAACAATAAGTCTTTAAACCGTAAGTACTATCCAAATACTGTCTTAAAAAACTGTAATTAAGTTTCATGCCAAGTTAAATATCTTATATATTTGGGCAAAATACAACTGCCAGGGATGAAAACCTAAGACTGCAAAAATATTGTCCACTATAAGATTAAGGACCTCTTCCAAGTTTAATTAAAATATGCTGGAAAACGGCCTCTGAACAACAGGCTATCAATGCAAGATCATAATAACCTCAAAATAAACCGGTCTTCTGAACTTTTTTTATATGTGACCAACCTACTTTGAAAAATCAATGCAGTATCATAATAACTTGAAAATAAACAGGTTTTATGAACTTTTTGGTTGTTGTCTCTGTAGTCACTAAAATATGAAGGATTTAGTAAAACTTTAGCTTATTTAACTAACAACATGAATTCTCGAATTGGCAAATTCTGATACAGAACTATATCAATTTAATACTGGATTAACGCAAAACGGCCTAATCCTCTTTGACAATTCAAACGCGGTCAAATATCATATTTTTCGCAGCAGCCGTCAAAAGACTGTGGCCTACCCAAGTCGAATTACAAAACTAATAAATTTTATGTTAAAGCGAAGTCCATGGTTGCCGCTGCAACTACTTCGGTAAAAACTAGAAATAGCTGCTACATTTAGGTAAGCTCAGTTTAAATTTCTCAAAGATCAGCCAAATCTTTTAAAAGTCTCACGTAACCATGGAAAGTTTCACAAAAAACTGAAACTCCGCCTAGTCTAAAAATTAGAGCGAAGAAAACCCTAATCTACGGAAAGCAACACTAAGAATTCAGTCCACTAACCTGGGTCGCAAAGTGAGTAAAAGCGGTCGACCTCTGCAAAGCAAAAGGAAGACAGACAAAATGTACGAGCTCGGTTTTTATTTCATTAACTAAGAGGTCTTCCTAAGTTCGATGAGGAAACGTTGTAGATCTATCTCCTTCGAGGGTTTGTTGCTGTCTCTGTAATTCCTCCACTTGATATTTGAATTTCTCTAATTTGCAAATCCGTTTGTGTACTATGAGGAAATACTTGTAGATCTATATTCTTTAAAGGGTTTGTTGTTGTCTCTGTAGTTAGACTTTATAATTGGTTTTCACTGATTGTTCTTTGTAACCACTCTTCATGATTATTTAGGTAATTAGTCTCTGTACTAGCACTGGTAAATACTCCTTTATAATTTTTAACCCTATATTGGCACTGGTAATTGCTTCACCTTAACAAATCTTTGCAATTACTCACAGTAATTTTTTTATCTCCATATTGGGCTTCCTTGTAACTAATCTTTTCCATTAATCTCTGTAATTTTTATTTGGTTTATGTTTATGGATATCCTTTTTTATGTTGGGTCCCTTTGCTAGTGAGGGAACCCATGAGACTATTGTGCGTCCGCTCCTCCTCCCCAGTCGCGAACTTCACTTCCCAATGATCAAAGAGATTCCCACTCCCTTTTGCAGGTTAAGTTTGAATGTTGTGATTCTGTGAAGGGAGAGAACGCCCTTGTTGGAAAAGGCACTTCGGGTTCCACTACATAATGCTCTCTTAATGAGATTTCATTCCTCATAACAGCAAAAGATTTACTCGTTCTTATTCTGTCATAGACAATTGGTGTAGATTCTTTAAATTCTATTTAAAAGAATGGTTAACAGAGATCAATGGGCATGTAAAACCCCAAATTTGTATAATATTTATTTAGAAGGAAAACTACAAGGCCCTGTATACTGCAACGACCTATCACTTCGCATAAAACGTTTTTGCATGATAATATATGAGATCTACTGTATGAGATAGACATTTCTTTAATATATGTGTAATTATATATGTGACTTTGTGTTCATCTATTTTTATACTCATGTATGATCGTAGAGTTTTCTTCTCTACTCTGGTTTGAGAGATAAATATAAGGAAGAAAAACCAATCAATTTACTTATTATTGTTAGGATAGACATTTCTTTAATATATGTGTAATTATATATGAGACTTTGTGTTCATCTATTTTTATACTCGTGTATGATCTTAGAGTTTTCTTCTCTATTGTGGTTTTGAGAGATAAATATTGGCAAAAGAAAAAACAATAAATTTACTTATTATTGTTCGGATACAATCTAACTTCTTTCATTTTCCTATGTAGATCCATTATGTAGCTTACATACATATATTGTAACTATGAAAAATCAAATCTCATCTGAAACATTAGGTATTTTAAACAATAGCCAATTTAACAAATTTGTTATGGCTTAAAATACCTATTATGGCCATGAGGCACACCTATATAGATCATTACCTACATATATAATATCATCCATTATAAAACTTTAGAAAAATGAAAGGAAGAGTTAAAATACATATTTGAATAATGATGTTGANTGAAAAAAAAATGGAACAACAGAGTTCCATTGTCTCATTAAATAATTCAGAAAGTTGTTTGGCTCAGAAAGTTGTTTGCCTCACACTTGATGTCCTCAAAAAACAAAAACAGTTTCTTTTCCCCAACATACTAAGCAACATACTGCCTCCCACATATGTTGTATATATCTCATCCTTAGGAATGTTTCCTCCCCTTTAGGAAATTTGCATCTTTACAAATCGTCGATTACTAGGGGCTCGTAGTGATAGAATTTAACTTCTGACATTTGTAAAAATCAACTCTGAGTTAACTCAACCATGTTCCCCACTCATGGAGCACTAGTCATCTATTTTTAACATGGTTGTTCCATCCAACATTAAATTTATTAAAAAAAATTGTCTCATACATGTGTCTCTCAAAAGAGGATAGTTGGCAATTCAAACTTTTTTCCAACAATCATAAAATAATAATTACATCAAAAATCTAAAATTCGAATTTCCAAAAATGAAAATTTAATTTTAGAATAACAAATTTAAAATAATTTATTTTTAAATAATTCAAGTATATGACATTAACCCTTCTTATTTGTCCCAAAACCCCCAACAACAACCTGCAATATGATCCATATATATTGCACCTTTATAAGTTGGTTATGGTCCTACTGGTATTTCGACTTCCTCCTCAAAGTTACCCACTTTGGATTTACGAGACTTGTCTAGATTAATGAAAGATCTCATTTCACACTCTCCTTTTTGGCCAGTTATTCATGCCAAATTAACCTCGGATTTTCCAAAGTTTGATGGTAAACTCGGAGATGATCCTAATAATTATGTTATGACTTTCCATCTTTGGTGTTCATCAAACTCCTTGATGGATGACTCTATATGCTTACACATTTTCGATATAACTCTTACTAGGACCGTAGCTAAGTGATACATTGAACAACCTAGAGGATTCTTTCATGACTTTAATTCATTATCCATGGCCTTCCTCACAAATTTCCAACTACCTATTCAATATGAAAAAGGTACTGAACTTTTAACTTCACTTTGACAAACCACCTCTACCCATATTTTCAATCATATTCATGAGTGGAGAAGCTGAAGACGATTAATCAAAGCTCACATTCTTAATCAATTGTTAGCTAAATGGTTCACTAAATATCTTCTAGGACCTATTACTCAAGAGAATGCTATGGGAGGAGTACTTACTCAGTAAAAATCCATTAGCCATGCCCAATATCTTCATTTGGTACATTCTCATACTAACACATTATACGATATGATTCCTCACACTCCTCACTCATTGACAAATCCAACCCCAACACCTCTTGTGGAATATCACACTGTCGATGGTGTGATTGGTTCTATTAATCAAGAGAATAAAAGTAAGACTTTTATTGCAACCCCCAACCCCAAGCCAACTCCCACCACTACCCTTCTAGTAATACTTCTGAGGTAAAATCGGTTCAATATACACCAACCACTAACAATGGAAATAATAAAAAAAAGAAAAGGAAAAACGAAAAAAATTACCCAACCAGAAGAAAAACTGAAAATTGCACCTGTTGAAGATAAGGAAAAACGTAAACCAAAATATCCTTGTCTCATTTTCGATGAGGATAATTACACCAAAGATTGTTTGCATCATGTTGATGTGAATCGTATCCTTAAAGGAACTTCAACCACACTCATTGTATTTCTCAGTCCTTTTCCATATCAGCAGACTCAAATGGTTACTTCAAAAATCCTCTACATGAGGAAACTCTTATGTACTTATGTGTACAACATATAAATATAAAGAGGTTTCACTCACAACACGAGCCAAATAATATCCCTCCTCGAATGGAATTGTTCTTGAGTAGCTTTCTACCCCACCACCTACTAGTGCTCTACATAATGATCGACTGAAATTAGACATAATGATTAGACCACCTCCAAAAAGTGTTGGGCATAGGTCATCTTTTAATCCACATGAATGATTTCCTCAGAACCACAATATTGTAGAATATTTATCTCAAGCTCCCTATGCGATGTCGTCCCTCTAAATACTAAAAAATTTCCCTATGCAATGATGTGATATCCCCAAAAATATTAGAATATTGAAGTCTAAGTATACTTGGGAATAAATTTATGTTTTTGGAAAATTCGGATATGGAAATTATTTGTCATTTATGGAAAATCTAAATCTGGAATTTTATTATTGTAATTAATTATTTATGACTATTCGGAAAATATTTGACTTGCCCAACTAAGTTCTTTTATTTTGACACATGTGAAAGACAAACTTTTTATAATTAAATGTTGGAAGACAAATGGAACAACCAGGTTAAAAATAGTTGACCATGACTCCATGAGTGGGGAACACATTTGAGTTACCTCAAGGCTAATTTTTACAGGTGGAAAATGTGGGATTTGACCACTAGCAGCCCCTAAAAATCAGGGAGTTGTAAAGCTACGAATTTCCCAAGGAGGAAATGAAAGAACTAGGCACAAGATGCATATAAAAACAACATATAGAGGGGGCAGGACATTGTTAAGTATGTTGGAGAAATAAAACTACTTGTTGTTATGAACATTGTTAGTGTGAGGCAAGGGAATTTCTGATCTGTGGAAGGTGATTGGAGCTAAGGAGGATCATTTTAGTTTTCCCTTATGGAATCATGGTCAGGATAGGGGGTGAAAAAGACAAGTAAACTTGGTTGTTTTGTTCTATGATTGAGTCGAACGTGGTTGTTCCATTTCTGTCCCAACATCAGGTTTTCAGATATGTACCTATACTTGTATTCCTTTTCAATATTCTTCTTGATTATTACTTATTAGGAATGTGATGGTTTATGTGATGATGGTATATACATATATATGTGCTCACTTGGCATAAATAGCAGAACTATTGTATGTTCTATTAATCATGAAATAGGGTTATACATATATATAAATGATTGTATATACACATATATGTAATCATACATAAAGAAATGAAAGAATTGTCATATGTTCCTAGTAATCATTAACTAGGGTTATACATATATATAAATGATTGTATATACACATATATGTATTTGTACAACAAGAAATGATAGAATTGTTGTATGTTCTAAGTGGTTATTAAACATGGTTATAAATGATAGTGTATACATATATACTTGTGTTCATGAATAAAGGAAAACTAGGACTGTTGTGATGTTCTTATTGACCATTGAATTAGATATATGTTCAGTTACTATTTCAAATATGTAGACATACCATAAAGAAAAGATAGAACGAATAACAATCCACATATATGTTTACATATTCTTTATATTATCAATAACCACAAAAAATAGTGAATCAGTAGTCTACAACTATATGGCAAAATTAGTTGTTACATTCAATGAACCTTGTTCAAAATAATTGCAAAACAACCTAAGTATTCAATTGAAACTAATTACAAAACAACCTATGTATTCAATTGATTATGGTTCAAATATTACAGTGGAGTACCATAGGCCAAAGTCTCCATTACCACTTGTAGACATAATCTAAGAAGAATGCATAGGTATGTACTCCCAGATCAGAACTATAATACCTTTTGAGTGAGAGGGTTTTTCTTGAACTGCATGCCTCGATAGTATAAACCTACAAAAGGAAAAGATGAGGGTTTAGTGAACTATACTAGCAATTTAAATGGAAATTAGGTATTAAGATTGATTCAAGGAAATACTTAGATTGAGTTCAGTGAAGAACCAATTCTCCATTGGTGCTTTTGCGACAATCTGTCCACGATCCAGGGACACGAGGAGTCGACCCAAAATCGGTTGATGTGTACCCTCGCAAAACAAAAGGGCCCCATCATTAATTTAATTTATCCATGCATAAATAGTTTTACTTATAAAAGAGAGAGAAACGAAAGTGAATAATTATTCCTCATTAGACACTGAATAGATTTAATCAACAGAATCACTTTTAATAGATATAAAATCCATGTGTATTGTTCACGATAAGTAAACAAATTTAAATAACATTACATAGTTTCAAAATCATGAATGTGTAAAATGAGGATCGAACCTTATGAGTGACCAACCCTTTTGTAAATGATTCAATTGTAACCTTCGAGAGTTTAAGTGGCCACGGGAAAATCCACAGAGGCGAACTACCTGCAATCCAAAGGATATAGGAAGCATATTGTTTGAGTGATTAATGACCTACTAATTTTGCTACAGGATGTAAATTACGAATTACGAATAGAGGGTCGAGGTTTATATATATATATATATATATATATATATATATATATATATAACACAGAGTGAAATTTACGAAAGAGAGGATTAATTTTTCCGATACGTATTAACTGTATAAACCACACAATGTAAATTATGAACAAAGGGATTGATTTTTCCGAGTACATATTCACTGTACAAAACTCATAATGTAACTTACAAATAGAGGGTTCACTATTTCCATGTATACCAAGTGCTATTTACAAAATGCTCATAGAAAAGTCATTTTTCCATATATTTATGTAGAGTGTATTTACGAATTTCCACATAGTGGTAATGTAAATATACAGAGTGCATCTACAATTTCCATAGAGAATTTATCCTATATATATACATATTTCCAAAGAGTATAAATTACAAGTTCTGCAGAGTGGTAATATAAACACACGGAGCATAACTCTACAAGGAATTAAAACTATATAGATATATGTACTCACATGAAGTATCAATTATGAATTTCACTGTGTTAACATATTTTACACAAATCATAAGCCACGAGATATTCCATAGAGTAGTTTGAGGAATTTCCCACAAAGAATAAACAAAATATGTGTGTAAATGGTAAGGGTTAACAATGTTACACCGATGGATATAGGAAAACATGAAAGGAATACCGACAACGTAACTGTCAAAAAAATTTCATCCACAAAGGAACCATAAACAATGATAGACTAGAAGAAAACAACAACAAACCGGGAAAATACTATAATCCTCTAGTCCTAAGAACTTTAAACCGAGAGGGAGCCCGAGAGGAAGAGACTTACAGAGGAAAAGGTTTTAATCACGAGTTACAGAGTGTTGAAGAAATGAAATATTTTCTTACCTTGTGTAGATAGGAACTAGATGGGTGTTCTCCTTCGTCTGTTGTTTACCAGGGCCGAGTTTTCCCAATTCATCAGCCATACATAGAGTACAAAAATGAATACAAAGGTAGGTTTTCATGAATACAAAACCAAAGGGGAAAAAAATGAATGGTGGTGACCTCGAAAACCTTACAATGAGGAGTAATGGTTGTCGAGTATACCCAATACCGCTGCCATGTGAAGCCTCGAAGATGGTGAGCCTGCATTGGAGCATATTCCTAAGTGTCAAGCTCGAGAAGTATGATATAGACCTCCATTTAATGAATATAGCAAGAGGTAAATGTCTGTAGACCGATATGACATCTGCCATTAACATGGTTTTCAAACCTATTCAATGCTAGGCCACATCACTAATCAGGTAGGGTTTAATTTTGTTATGTATTGGTTATGTTTGTGGCACAAGAGAAAAACCATAAATGTTATGGTGTATGTTCAATACGATATGTCAAAGTCTTCTTTGGAATGACAAACTTATAACAATCCCTATGTAACGATATTACATGTTTTCATAGCAACTCTTTGACGCACTATGATATGAATTACATTGTGGTGGATTGTCATATTATAAGGATATAAACTCTAGGAATAGTGCTATTGTTATAATAGTCCATATGATATATGATATATATAATGGTTAATATTTATGTCATATGTTAAACGATTGTATATACATATTAGTATGTGTTAAGATTTCCATATGTTGGTTTATTTGATAAATAACATATATACGTATGTGTTGATAGGAATAGTATGAGTGTTATAGTATTCATACTATAGTCGATATAGTCGATACAGTAAGCAATACATATATCACATTGGATAATAAAATCATTATGGATAGACTATATGCTAGTCTATTGTCCATAGTTATTACACACTGTAATCTTTTTGGATAGCGTGACTTAACTTAGACATGATATCTATCCTAGTCACACTTGTCTTAATTAAAAAGAAATGCATGATTTTAATCCAAAAATGACGATAAATTTAATCTTCATATAATAAAGGAAAAAAGTTATGTTTTGAACAAATATTGAAGAGTCAAGGAGCTTTAATGTCCCCTAACAAAAAAAAATTATTTGGGAAATTTGGGGTACATTACAAATGAAGATCATTATTGTCAGCCATTTGTGGAACTGACCCTAGTGATGAAAATATGATAGCCTTTGACTTGGAAACTCATCTTCCAAGGATCCCTCACCAACTTGTATTCTGAATTCAAGTTATTGTACTCCAAAAGAATTATTTTCATATTGTTATAGACGAAGGAGCCTCGACCTATGTGATGCCTCTTAACTATTATAAATCCATTGGTTCTTTGTCACTTAACCAATGACCTAATACATTAAAGGAATTTGACGGTAGAGGATTTAAACTGTTTGGGTTACTCACTACACTACCAATTGAATTAGAAGGTAAAATAAAAAAAATTGAAGTAGAAGTACTCCCAAAATGTGGTCTATATGCTAACACGTGGCCTTATAATCAATGACCAAGGTTTTCTTTGGGACTTCATAGCTTCAATAGGTTTTTTCCTTTACACAATAACGACCCAATTCGCCTGGACTGACAGACTTACGGATACGCTCTATCGATGGACATGTGTCCCTCGTCTATCAATGACCTAGATTAATTTTTGGATTTGGGACTTTGGGAGATTTGTCTCCTCCAAAACGAACACATGAGAATTTACAAACTAGTGAAGTTTGAAGGATTTAAAGCGGTTAATGACTGCGCTACTTACCTGGATCCAACGATTGTTGATCCTTGCGCTCATATCCGACTGTTGGGATCTATTGTCCTTCCTTGCATGCTCCTTCTCTGATTTTGACTCGGATTCGATGGTCTAGATATGTTTTCGCAGAAAATCCAACGATGGCTATAGCTTATCCTCTAACAACAACTTCACTTCCCCCTTAATGAAGGAATTTTTTGAATCTTTCAAAGGCTAGGCCTTTGGATCTTCTCTGGAGGACCGAATCCTTGGTATATGTTCCCACTGCACCTCCTGAGCTTATTCAACACTTCAATAAAGTGTCATCATAGGCACTACGCATGCCTGTGCTATCTCTTCTAAACATGGGATCTTTGATGATCACCTGTGCACTCCTTGCGCTTCTCCATAAATATGGAACTTAAAGATTCTTGGTCTCTACACGCCTTGTAGAGAATCTTCACACTTGCACTAACTCTCCTTCCCTTAACAATTTCTCGTTCCCTCCTAGCACTCACACTCTTCCTCCTGAGATTGGAACTTGAAACACTTGACCTATGGCACACTCCTTGTTCTTTCTCTATGTAGTCTTGCACTACTCATTCTGAGATTAACCTTCTGGTGCACCCACTTGAAAACCTTGTCACAGAACTCCTGAACAAGTTATTATGCAGTCCTTGCACTTTCTCCTCTGAGTCTTTAGTGACTCTGATGTGCACTTCCTTGCACAACCTTCCCTTCTCAGTTTGAGACCCTTTCTGGTGTTCCCACCTGGGACTCTCTTCATGAACTCGAAACAAACTTCTAATGCACTCCTTGCACTAGCTTCACAGAGTTTTGCAACAAATCTGGTGTGCACTCCTTGAATAGTCGTGAGATCCTAGAACACTCAGAGAACTACAGACAGAGAATCATGTTTATTCCTACAAAGGGAACATTCACACATTCATGGCATTCACAAACATACACAGTAAACATTCATTCATTCAAAAAATACACATAAATTCTCTTATGCAGAGAAATATGCTCCTCTATTAAAACAAAATATTTTTTACAATGTGTACAAGGTCGGACTACAACGGAGTCTCATCTCTTTCTTTGAACAATTTCCAACAACCCTTTTACAACTCTCTTCAATATCCTCTTTTAGGTGTAGATTACATTTGTCCTTGATGATCGATGGAGTGTCCATTCAAAACATTGCACGTTTCAAAACCTCATCTACACTTTTGATCCATAAAAGTTTCTAGCATTAGGACCGAGTCTGGAAACCTACATTCTCACATTTGTTTTCTTGTTTATTTTGTTATTTTTTATAATTTATTTATGTTTTTTTTATTTTATTTCAATTTTTTATTTTATTTTTATTTTTTTGCATTTTGTTTTTGGTCTTCTTTTTATAAATTTTTATTTTAAAAGTTAATTGTTTTCTGGTTTATTAGTTTTAGGGGTTTTTTTTATTTTTTTTTCCAAAAATAAAATTAAGATTTCATTTTTTAATATTTTTTTAAATTGTGTTGTAAAAAAAACTTGTAAAAGAACTTGGTCTTTTTAAAAAAAATTTAAGTTGCTTAGAAACAATATTTTCAATCTATTTAATTTTTTATCTAAATTTAAAGAAAAACAATAAGAACACTTTTTCAATTTAAGATCCAATTTGTTGTTTATTTTTTTATTTTTTGATGTGTTGGTTGTCAACACTAAAGTTTTAAATAAGTGGTAATTTTAACTCCGAAAATAAAATGGTGCTACTAGTAGTGCCACTTTTGGATGAGAGTGGTCCATTTTTTGTAATGGTATTGGTTTCCAAGTCCAAAAATCCATTATATGCTAACCATATATGTCTTCTCTATAATTTCATAAGTTTGACTAAATGTCTATGTACCACTAAAATTTTATGGTAACTTTCACAAAATTTGTCAATTTCTATCCTTACATGGCAGTGAACTTGTATGATATAACAAATGGACAATATGATATCTCGCTAGAACTAGGTCTGCTTGGTGTATATTGGATGCAAAGGGTGCACTTATAATTAAAAGGTCTTATCTACCATTGGAGGTCCTAGAGAACCAACAAGAACAACCTGCATATTAAAGTAGAAATGAAATATATCAATATACCATGCTTAGAAACATTAGTGGCTTATTATGTTCTCCACTAAGAGTGAGAAATTTATTTATTAATGTGTTTGTACCTAGGAATTAAACGTTAATCGGTTAGTGTTTAGGTTTTAGAGATTAGGATTTAGGTGTTAACATCCATGGGTTAGGAGTTAGTTGGATAATATTTAAAAAGTTATGGGGTTTTTATTAGTCTATTAGGGGTGGTTGTTAGTGCTTCAATGGGTGAAGGGATATGGGATAGTGAGAGTATTTAGGATTTATGGGATATTTTTCAATACGGAGTTAGGGTTAGTTATTAATGGGATACATATCAAATATCACTAGTTTAGTGGTGTAGAAGGTAAATGTTAGGCATTTGGGTTTAGTGAAATTGTGTATTAGTAAGTTCGAAGTTCTTAGCTAATGAAATAGTGGGTTAGTGGTTAGTAGGCTCTTAAGTTAGTGGGATAAATATTAATGTTTATCAATTTTATGGGATAATGGTTAGACGATTAGTGTTTATTTGTTTAATGTTTAATAGTTGTGGAGTTTTCTCTATAATTAAACTATGCCTAATATTTTTTTCTAGTTTGACACTTTGGGGAAAAAAACTTAGACACAATTTAGATTTAGAAAATACTTCATAATTCAAAGTAACTACAAAAATATTCATTATCAAATAATAGTTAATGGGTTAGTTCATTGTTGGTTAGTGCTTAGTAGATTTAGGGGTCAATTGTAACATCCCGCTCTGGCACATTGAGCGAGCTTATTCTTTGAGGACACTTGCTCGCAAGTGATCCAGATTATTATGCTATTAAAACTTTTGATTTTGATTATGAGGCATTAGGGGTTGATGACATGTTGTTTTACTACATGGACATAGACATGTGCTATTGACTCGGTTTACTAAGTGTGAAAGATTTTGGACCTCAAGGATGCAGAGGCATCGATGGAACCCCTTGGACTCTAGATCGAGTTAGGGAGTGTACCATTGGGGTTTGATTGTTTTGTTGTGATATTAGTGCATCTGATTAGATAATATGATATGGATATGTTCTGACATGATTTGTTGATGATGCAGGCTAACGATAGCTTGCCGACCAGACTCACATGTGGAGTAAAGGGGTCATGCATGAATACCAGATATGTTGAGGAAGAGGTGTGGACAATAGCCCTAGCACAACCTACTAGCACTCCCATCGTGGCTCGAACTGTAGGTTAACGATTATCTAGTTCAAGAGGACCTACAATGCCATGAGGGCATACTGCAATAGTTGCTCATGATGATTCTAAGGGGCGCGCAATAAGGTAGGGGTCTTATTCCTTAGAGGCCCTTAGTCTCCCACAAGTTCACCTGGCACAGTACTAACTCCAGGGGTTTTTGATGTCTACCAAGACATTCAAGAGGTGAGTGGCACCCTTGGAGCACATAGTGCATCCTTAAGGGCACGTCGCACAAGAAAAATGGAAAGAGGCGAGTGGCATCCTTGAATCACGTAGTGCATCCTGAAGGGCACATCGCGCAAGGGAACAGATGAGGCAAGTGGCACCCTTGGAGCACCTAGTGCGTCCTGAAGGGCACGTCGCGTTGTTGATGATGGACGAATGAACCTAGATGGCCTTAGGACAAATAACGTGTTGAGTATTTTTAAAAACAAATTCCCTAATTAAATGTCGTCCAATACGAAAATTTAAGGTTTAAGTATAAACTATGCTAGTGGTAAAATTTTATTACTTGTAACATGAAGGGAGTAAGAAATAATTTGTTTCAAAAAAATCTATTGGATTACAATTTAAAAAGGGAATTAATTGCTTTATTACCTTGATAAATTAAAATATACTAATTAAATAAGAAAAGAGAAAAAGGGTTAATTTCCACACCTGCCTTTTTGAGTTCTAAGTAAAAAGGGGAAAGAGGGAAAATCTAAAATTTTAGGAAACTAGGAAAAGAGGTAAACATAAAAAGGGAAAAATGGGAACTTAAGGGAAAAAAAAGAAAGTCAACTTAGTAAAGAATCTACCATTTAAGAGCTTTCTAATTTAAACTGATTTAGCAATTTAATAATAGGGAAAGCCTTTAAAACCTGTAAGGGAATTTGGGGACACCTAGGAGTGATTCTAGGAGTAACTCTAGGTGGGTGAGAGAAATAGGATAATTAATTAATTAAAGAAATTAATTAATGGAGGAATGTAGGGGATGGGGGACACTTGTACGGAGAAGAGTTTTTAGGAATTTATTTTTAAAATTTTTAATTAAATGAGATTTTAGGAAGGAAAGGAAGATCGAAACTCTATATATTGAAGGAGGGAGAAGGATGGAGGGGATCTTCTGTTTGTGTAACGTTACGCTGCAAAAATATCTACTTGACTGATTTACTTGTGGGAGTTGGGATACCCGGCTTGGTGAGGAGTGGTAGCTCGGCCTTGCATGGCGAGCTGGGAGCTAGTCGAAATCTCTGGATAGTGAGTGTGTGGCCCCTTTGTGGCATGGGGGGCTAAGGGGGAAGAAGAGTACCCCTAACATTGGTTGGGAGGTACCGGTGAAGTCTCATCGGTCGGCAAGCTGGAGTTGCATGAAATGCGCAGACGACACTTAGAGTGGAGCGTGTGGACAACACTCGGAGCGAGCGATCAGGCAACAATACGCTGTCTTCATTTGTGTATGATAGATTGTATTAGGACTTATGCTTTTATCTGTGTATTTAATGAAGAAGTAAACTGAGTTATTTTTTAAAATTTGATGAATGAAACTTTTCTTAGCCTAGCTCAATGATTGTTGACTCCCATGGCCTTCGTCCCCGCATGACTTGATAGCCCTGTGGCGTTTGACTGTGACCCATGCGATTGTCTTGCCTTTCGTCCCTAGCTCGCAAGTCCTCGCCTGATCAGTCGGCTAGGAGCCTAATCTACGGTCGTTGCTTCGGCGTTAATAGACTTATGGATCTCAATGCCCTACTTTCCTGTGCGTGGATGACGAGCGAAGGAGGTTCTTTCCAGCCGTCTACCCCTTCTGATTGATATTGGTTGATTGATGGACACTGCGTCTTGTTGCAATTGATTTCCTCGGTGATTGTATTACCCTTCCCTTGGTGAACCGTTTTTATCCTCTATGTCTGATCCCTGCATTTGATGCATTCCTAGTGAAGTAACTCAGGGTTTTAATACCCTTCCTGGCCATGATTTAAGGCTGAGTTTTTAATGCTTCTCCTGGCGATTTATTGTGTGTTTTTCCTCACTTCTGGTCTTCCTTTACTCTACTATTTTACTCTGCGTCTCCAGGTATCAATGGCTTTAAATCTCAGCACTTTTTTGAACCTTAATATATTGAAGACGATCTCATCCTTCGTGGTACACTTGAATGTCAGCCAGTGATTTTACTTCCACTGTTGTATTCACAATTTTTTTTTCAGCGATACTTTTCAGTTAAAAGATGGGTTAGCGAATTATGGTGATATTCACCAACTATTTGTATTACTTACCCAGAGGTTACCATAATCTTAGACTGTGTTTTTGTTGTGTGAATGATGGTGTTCTTAGTGTAGTGGAGGTGTTTTAATTACAACAATTGATATAGCAGTTTGTACAATGCTTCGATACATATGCCTTCTTTTAAAATTATGTTGACAGCATGTCGTTTAACTCAACAATACACATAATTATAGTGAAATTGTTAACTTCTATGTTATTGAATCGAACCATAACGTCTTCTTTTATTGAATGGTATGTTATTGAATCGAACCATAACGTCTTCTTTTATTGAATGGTCTAACTGCTCTTTACCTCTTACCAATAATCGTTTATATTCCTTTACTTCTGGTGTGTCTCTGTACAACGTTTTTGCTCATTTTAAGATGACTATAATACTGCTTTAATGACCATGAATTGCCATTAAAATGTGGTCTGCGTATTGCTGTAGAATGGACACGAATTGCCATTAAAATGTGGTCTGCGTGTTGCTGTAGAATGGATATGAATTTTTCTATTATTTTAAGACTGCGAATTGCCTTTATGGGACGACGAGTTGCCTACGGAAGAACGAGTTTCAAACTGCCGGACAGCGACAGTAAACCTACCTTTACACCTTTGTCTTCTTGACAGCATTTTTAACGACTGGTGTTTACCTTCACAGGGTTTACTGTTGTGTACTCTTTTAACAGCACAACGGATTCGCCTTGGGGCATTCCAACCATCGTGGGCTGCAAAATTTTACTTTTTAATTACTTCAACGTTCACCCATGCTTGGGCAGCGAGACAGGACAGCGATTCCTTCTACTGTCGACTCCTGCAGAGAGAATTCTTTAGATGGCGATAATTCCATTCTTGGAATGCGAGTTAATTACATTTACTTCTGCGTAAACTGTTACCCTTTTTATCTGCGGTTCCAGCTGATTTTATTCGGCGTTTCCAGTAGAAGGTTAGACCACGAAATCCGCTGATGTCTTGGGGACGGGTGGTTGTGCAATCGCCTATTTAAATGGCGCATCCATTGACTGTGTAATAAGAAACAGGGTGTGGTATTTATGTATACCATGAAATTCCATTTTTGGACTGTGTGAATGCACCCTTTAGACAGTAAGTTCTATTTGGTGACTGCATCATTGATTTGGTGGCAAAAGGGCGTGGTAAGCTGGCTGCATGATTCTTGGGGTGGCGATAGTGTTCGAAGGTTAATGATTAATGTTAAAGCTAATGCTTACATGGGATTGATAAATCAAATCTTTTAAGGTTAAATTTTTATATTTAAAGTGAATGCTTACATGGGAGGGTTCCTTCAGTAATGTTTAAGGTTAGTCTTTAATACTAAGGTTCCTGTTTCCCCCAGCTTCCCTTATGCCGGTGTGTGGAGTCTTAATTGTTGTTGCCTGTTCTACGGGCGTGGTGCTCACTGTCAGCTGTGTCATCTAGCTGTAATCGTCATTGTTCTCCTGTTTCAAAAAAAAATGCACTGTTGTTTCGCTTGTAGATGTAACGATGGGGCCGTTACATCAATGGTTTGAATTTAGTCTTTATAGTGGTTAATAATTAGAGGATATAGTGGCTAGGAGATTGTGGTTATGGTCATTAAAAATTATAAGTTACAGGGGTTATAGGTTAGAGTTATACATATTATAGGGATATTAGTTATAAGTTACATGTTATATTGCTCGGGGTTTAAGGCTCATAAATGGTTACGGGTTAATGGTGATACTCACTATAGTAGTTAGGTGTAATAGTTTTTATACATATTAAATATTATAGATTAAGTGTGATAAAGTTCATAAGGGTTAGCTTTTTTACATTACAGGGTTAGTGGTGAATTCCATGATTTTGATCTTCTATGTGCAAAGTTTGATGGGTTTGACTCCTTACTAAACATCCTAAAATGATACCCCATTTGTCAAAATTAACTTCAAGAATTAATTTTAAAAGTTAATATAATTCGAAAAATTAGGTTCTTTAAATATGTATTAATTATATATTAATGTTCTCATAAATTATGATAATTTTGTCACTAGAACATGACTATCGATGCAATGGAATCCCTAGTTACATTATATTAAATTTTTTTGGTTGATCGATATTCTATATAGGAATTAATTCGATCAAAATTATGGTAATACTAACATTCCATCTATGGATGTTCAAAATTATGGTAATACTAACATTCCATCTATGGATGTTACTTGGTAAATTTTTATGGTCAATGTGATTTTCACAATTATGCCCAAAATTACCAATGGTAATATAAGAGAATATTTCAAAGGCTCATCAAGAGAGAGTGTTTTGGGAAATTGTTTTGGAGAAAAAGACCCAAAATCTTGTAGTGATACACATACTAGTAAGAATACAAGAATCTAAATCAAGAAGACAAAATTTGGATTCGATAATAATCATCCTGAAATTTAACCTAATAATAGTGCAACATGACATGATGCATTGGCATAAAAAAACATAGATTTAAAAGAAATGAACCATTGATGTGATACATATAGATCTAAAATATAGTCCGAGATAATTGGTAGTTTTTTCTTACATCTTGAACTTCATAAAAAAAACTCACTAAACAAAAGCACCAAATAAAATCTACAATGAACATTCTATAGACTATATCAAGTATTATGCAAGACATAAGTGTCTTATAAACTGGATTTGATATATAATACCCTACATAATTCTTTTCAGGTGTCTTTCCTTCAATAAAAGGCTATATATATTTTATGTCCATTGAAAAAAATAACTAAATTTGAAATTGGAACAAGAATATTAGACCCTAAAGAGATGTGTATTTCATACTCAAACCCAATGATATGTGAAGTCAACCTAAACATCCAAGAGGGAAAAGAACTAAGTACCTCACCCCATAGAAACAAATATTTCAAATGAGTATTTTCACATGAAGAATCCAATATCACAGGTCAATTGATCTTAAGAGTAGTGAGATATGGTGTCGTGTGGCATAATTTCCCTTACTCCAACTCGCAAAAATAAAAATAGTTTCAATATAATAATAAAACAAAAAAATAAGAAAATATTTGTATTTGGTTTGAATATTAGTAATTATTATCACAATTGGAGTTCAATCATGCTAGAAAATATAATTTCCAAAAAGGTCTTCCCCTACTTAAAAGTAGATAACCAACTAGTGTGTGTTCAAGAAACACACTAGGAACAAGTAAGAAAATGTGTTTAATTTGAAACCCCATGCTAATCTGAAGGAAAATACACCAGCCATGAGAACATGTAAAAGTTTAAATATTTTCTAAAATGACAAGGAAGTGAGACTAAAAAAAAAATTGCATCAAGTCTATGCATTGGTTCCACAATAAAGATGCAAAAGGAAATTGTAGGAATTATGTCATAATATTCCCAAGTGCCTAGTGCACTTCACATTTTTATTCCTAGAAGATTACAAGGTCATTTGAGTGTCATTCAAGCACTAAGTGAGACTTGAATGACTTTCAAACAATAGAGATAAATGAAACATCAAAAGTAGACTTTAGGCAAACAACACCCGCAAAAGAAGACTCCAAGTGGACACTAAGGTCAAAATAAGAACTCCAAGTACACTTGTAAGACACATTTCATAATATAATGGTCATAATGGTGTTTGAACCTATTGTGGAAGTGGTTTTTTTATTGTAGCAGTGGAATAGACACTAAATAGAAATTGTAACGAGTTGTAGTTTGAGAAAATCTTAGCAACATTTATAGAATGTTTCATGTAGCATTGAGTAGCAAAAAAATAATGATTGAAAATTAGAAAAAAAAATGGAGAATGAACAAACCATTGATGAAATAATAAATAGAAGAGTTGAATTTTACCTTTTGGGGTATGATGTAGTCAAAATATAGCATTATTTTTATTATATGTATGTATTGTCTACAAAGAAAACAACTAGAGAACTATATAGACACAAATAAGAAAAAATAAACTAGCTCGCGATTAGAAAAATAGATTGTATTCCTATGAAAAGTAAGCATTTCTTCCCACTGAACTAATATAGACATTTCAATTGGATAAGTCTATGTAAATGTCCATTACTATTGTTTATTTATTTTTTTCTAATCTTTTGATGCTTTATCTATAAAGGTTGTGTGTGTTGGGTATGGAATTTCAACAAAAATTTGCACCAAAAGTATTAGTGTGCAACTTCAACAAGATACTATGGTGAGATTTACCATTTTTTACTAGCATTATGGGTGCAAAAATCAGAGTAATTGTAAGAAAAATGGAGCACTATAAAATTAAGTTCAATATTCTCATCACCTCATTTTACAAGTCAATAATTAACAAACATTGACTAGTTTGATGTAACAATAACTATAGACAAGAATAACCACTTTAAGTGCCAAACCCAAATGCTATTTGGGAAAAAACAATGTTTTCAAGAGATATTATACATTAGTAATAATGCCAATAGACAAAATCTTAGCAACCTCTTTAGAGACATCCCAAATTTGATTTTAATGTTGACAAATAAACATCAAGGTTTAATCATATATCCCTCTTGGTTATATTCTTTAACTACTCTCACAAATTTACTTATCAAGAACATTTTTATTTATTTTACAAATTAACATAAATTTTCCTTTTAGATTTTTTAATGTAAGTATGAAAAGCAAACTAATAACATTGAACCCTTTCTTTTGTTCTTTTTTGAAGTACTGTACATATATTTGGTACTTCTCAAAAACCAATAATGTCTTTCTAAATCTAAAAGTATCAAATTACTTATACTTTTAGATTTAGCCTTAGAAACTTCACGCACTTACCATAATACCAAGTGTCACAGGTATCACACTGAATCCAAAATTCACCAGGAGAACAAGTCTTCTCACAAATTCCACAAATTGTAGCATCCTTCTCTTCACCATCATCTATGTATGCTTCTTCCTTATCTACCATTGAAGTTAATTTAAGATTCTTTAATTGACCTCTACAAAATAAAAATAAAAAGCGTGTTATGACAATAAAGTTTTTTTACCAAAAGAAAATACTATTGAAGAAACAAACATTATAAGAACAAAAATATTAGTTTTGTATTCTAAAAGAGGGAAAAACTCCTAACCTTCCTAGATGATTTAGATTTGCTTCCACTATTATGAGAAATAGTCATCTCCTTTTCCTTTTCATTTTCCTTCTCCCTCTCAATAACCAAGTCGAACAATGTTGAAAGATCGTTTATCATACTAAAAAATAGTTTTGTGTCAATTAACAAAAATTAGCACATAGAATGGAAAAAGTACCAATAAAAACGATGTAAAATACACTTAGTAATGTTTTTTTATAAAATACATAGAAATAATAGATACACATAAGTAACACCATAGAGCACAAAACTTCAACTAGAGACTTTGGAGTGACTATAGTAGCATTCACTAAAAAAAAATGCAAAAGAAAGTCCCCAAAAAAATAATTGTGTGATGTTACAAAAAATATTAGTGATATGTAATGTTTCTAAAAAATTACTGAGAAACAAGAAAAGCATATAAACTAAATGAATACCTCTCATTCCGGTGAAACCCAGCCCCATAGAAGAAAGCAACCGCAAGCAACCAAGCATCACTATGCATGGCAACCGTGCAAAGCCAATCTTTTCGCTTCATGCTATCTCTTGCTAAATTGATACCTAAAATTGGCTCCGGTGGGAGTTCCTCAACAGGGAGGTTAACAAAGATCAAGTGGGCTATCCATATAGGCATAAATTGTCTTTGCCTGTAAACAAGTGCAAGTAATTATGATGATTAGCAAAGATCTCAATATTACATCCAGTCCTAACAAAGATCTAAGACATAATGAATAGGTTAAATATCACTTATTTTACAGAATACTATACAAACATAAGTCTACTCTTCTATTTCAATACAGTTTAAATAACCATGAAACCTATTCATTATTACATATTTGTTGACAAAACCAGTATGACTCTATAGCTGTCTTAATAATTCTATTGATTGTAAGTCTACTCTTCTATTTCAATACAGTTTAAATAACCATGAAACCTATTCATTATTACATATTGTTGACAAAACCAGTATGACACTATAGCTGTCTTAATAATTCTACTGATTATACTGAGGTCTTGAAAGTCTTTACAAAAAAGTGAAATCAGAGGTACTTCCACAATTCTCTGAGGTCAAGGACAATGTAATCATTTGCTAAAGGTTCTAAGAAATGATAATCTTTTCCGGAGAATCTTATATTTTTTGGACAAAATACTGCCAAAATATTGTCCACTATAAGATTAAGGACCACTTCCAAGCTACTGTTTAATTAAAATATACTCGATTGACAATGGAATCAAAGGTCCAAAAGCACTATGCTGGAAAACGGCCTCTCAACAGCAGGCTATCAATGCTGAACCGGTCTTCTGAACTTTCTTTGTTGTCTCTGTAATCAGTAAAATAAGAGGGATTTAGTAAAACTTTAGCTTAACTAACAACATGAATTCTCGAATCGCCAAATTCTGATACAAAACTATATCAATTTAATAATGGATTAACGCAAAACGGCCTAATCCTCTTTGACGATTCAAATGCGGTGAAATATCATATTTTTTGCAGCAGCCGTCAACGGACTGTGGCCTTGCCCAAGTCGAATTACAAAAATAATAAATTTTATGTTAAAGCGAAGTCCATGGTTGCGGCTGCAACTACTTCGGTAAAAACTAGAAATAGCTGCTACATTTAGGTAAGCTCTGTTTAAATTTCTCAAAGATTAGCCAAGTCTTTTAAAAGTGTCACGTAACAATGGAAAGTTTCACAAAAAACTGAAACTCCGTCTAGTCGAAAAATTATAGCGAAGAAAACCCTAATCTACGGAAAACAACACTAAGAATTCAGTCCACTAACCTGGGTCGCAAAGTGAGTAAAAGCGGTCGACCTCTGAGAAGGAAGGCAGACAAAATGTACGAACTATCAATGAGCGGAGAAGCAAAATTTATTAATCTAATCAATCTTTTGAGAGAAAACGATAAATTTTAAAATAAAAGTGAAGAGCTTCTTACCAGTGGTGAGAGCATGGACGATGGCAGTTCAAGTGATCTAGTTGTTTTATTTATCTTCCTGTAGTTGTTTTGTTTCTTGCCATGTGTGTGTCTTTAAAAGATTTAAAAGATTTGTTCTCGTTTTCTGTTTCTTGACCATAGTTTTTAGAGGACCTTTTGTTGAGTTCTTTCTCTTTTTCATTGTCCTTTGGGCTTTTTTCTTGTTATTATACCACGCAACATCATTTCATTTATTTTTAAGTGCTCTTCTTATGCCTTTTTCAGCGTTTCATTGTCTTCTTTAAACACTTGTAATTTCACAATGAGGTTTTTCATTGTTTCCAAAACCTTGGTGGTTGAACTTCCTTCGCTATTATGTCGAGGTTTTTTAGGAAGTCCTCCATTAGAATTTTCTTCAGGTCTGATTGCTTCTTCATTCTGTGCTAACATTATCACAACATACCAACAATTTTTCTATTTGTAACAATAACATATTTGTTAGTTTTTCTTTAACAGAAAATAAAAACTTAAAATAACTTTCCCTTGACCTAAGGTCCAAGTGTTGTAACCTTAAGCTCTCATACCATAGGTAATGTACCTCAAATTTCCCCCAAAAAATAAAAAATTAGGGGACATTAAAACTCCTTGACTCTTCAACATTTGATCAAAAAATATCTTTATTTGTTTGATTGTAAGCAGAGCCGATTTATTGTCACTATTGGATTTGGAATCATATACTTATTTGTAATTAATACAATTGCGACCAGGGCTATCATAGCCCTTAGAATATCTACCATGTGTGTGTTAAGTCATGCTATCCAAAAATTACAGTGGGTAATAAACTAAAGACTAAATATTATCATATAGTATATTCATAACAATTAGCACTTATCCATAATGATATACATACATATTTTTTACCATGTAAACTATCATATGGATTCCCTAGTACTTACACTATCCATGTCAATAAGTATATATATATATATAGTTTATCACATAAAATAACCTATGGATACCACAACCTTAACTCTACCCATATCAACATATTTATACATGTATTGTTTACCATATTATCTATCTCATGGATGCTATATACTAACACTATCCATAACATTTCATAACATTTAACGTACAGTCTTTTATATGGATACTTCAACCCGTATGACTATAGCCTAAGCGATGCACCTAACGTTTAACATGCATACTGTGATAACGCTAGCAATATCTGCAATGACATATCCCCAAGTGTTGGAACCTACGATGTATGCCCTTAGCATAAAGTAGCAAGCATATACCAATACATAAGTAAAGTTTGTAACCCTACCTGACTCGAAACATGACTCAACAATAAATTGGTTTGAATTTGTTTTAATGGAGGATGTCAATCGATATACTGTAGTAATTTAACCCCTAACTATCCCATTAATGGAGAGACCTATATGTACCTCCTAGACTTGACACTTCGGCCACTGCATCCAATGTAGACTCACCATCTCCATGTTTTTACATGGCAAAGGTGTTGACGCGTATCTACTGTGTTACTCCTCTAAGAAGGCCTGAGGTAATGAACGTCCATTGTTTTCCCTCTTGGTCTTGTAACATTTTGTCGTTGCGCTGAAATGCAGAAATGCCCTTTACATTGTATGCTCACATTTTCCCCTACTCTGTATGGCCGGTGACTTGGGAAGCTTGGCTCTGTTAAGGATGGGAGGAGGCGATGCATCTCTGGTTCTCCTATGTGCAAGGTAAGTAAAATAACTCTGTTGCTTATATATATATCATGATAGAATACTCTATTTACTATAAAGTAATGTAAGAGGGGTCCATGGAAAGACTCCCCATATCACTCTCTATTAATGTTTTACATGTGTTATCGTTGTGCCACCGTAAGTGTTCTTCTCCCGAGGTTACTCTGTGTTTAAGAGACTCCTATTTTGTTCTCTGTTGAGGTTTTCCATTGTATTATTGTTGCACCACCTTAATAATTCTGCTCTCGAGGTTACTCTGTGTTTCAGAGACTCCCATTTCACTCTTTGTTAAGGTTTTTCATTGTATTATCATTGCACCACCTTAAGTGTTCTTCTCCTTAGGTTAATCTTTGTTTAAGGTTCGGGTCTAGAGGCTATTGCTTTTTCCCTCAGTTGTTTGTTGTTCTTCTACACATACTTGTTACGGTTCTTTAATGGCCCAAAATGTTTTAAGGGTCGAACCCTCATCTATCTCCTTCCCAAATTGTCTATTGTCGAACTCCATAGGAATTTTCATATTTTCCATTTATGCATATATATATTCAATAACCCTCTGTGGGAAATTTCTCCATTTTTATTATTGGTAGAATTAATCCTTTGTGGGAGTTTTATGGGTTCCATCCTGTGTAAAATTATAGATCGCACTGTAAATCCCTCTATCATAATTTGTAATTAATCTTTTTGTAAACTATGTTAACACTATGTGGGGATCATAATTTACACTCTATGTGTACAATAGCGTCATTTACCCTCTATAGGGATCCATAATTATGCTTTGTGTAAAATATCTCAACACTGTAAAAACTATGACTTATGCTCTAAGTATACAAAAGCATTAATTACCCAAGGTGGGGATTTGTGATTATGCTCGGTGTAAAATGTATATATCAACACTATGTAACTCGCAATTCTTTCCCCGTGTATGCAAAAAATGTTACTTACCATCTGTGGGGATTCGTGATTACACTGTGTAAAATATATGTATCAACACTATGTAAATCCTAATTCATTCACTGTGTAATCAAACACATTTCTTACCCTCTGTGGGGATTCAGAAATGTGCTCTATGTAATTATAGATAGCAATCTTAATCCTTGTAGTAATTGTAGATTTACGCTCTGTGTAAGTATATACTATGTTTTCTTAGTCTATGCACAATCTATATTCGATGATAGTTATTTACTTTCAATTTCTTTGTTTTATAAGTGAATATTTATGCACAGTTACATTAAATTAATGATGGGGCCATGTTTTGTTTTACGAGGGTACCCATTAGTCGATTTTGGGTCCACTCCTCCTCCTTTTGGTTCATGGACAGATTTTTGTACAAGCACAAGTGGCGATATTCTTCTTCGCCGAACTCAAGCTAAGTATTGTTTTAACTTACTATTTATACTTAATTTCCATAGAATGAAAATGCTAGTATAGATTACTAAACCCTCATTTTTCTCCTTTTCCAGTTTTATACAGTCGAGGAAGGAGGATCGAGGAAACCTCTTCTTCTAAAGGTATTCGAGTTCTGATCTAGGCATACCTTATATTGATTACAACAAGATTCTCTATGTACTTCTTAGAATTATGTTTACATTACCAGTTACTGTGGAGTCTTTGGTCTATGTTATTGTAATATTTTGAACAGTGCTAGATTGAATACAAGGGTTTATTTTGTAAGATTCTTTGATTTCGCCACTATGTTTTCTGTAGTAATGAAAGTTGTATTTGAACTGTTATTGTTTCTATCTATTCACTGTGGTGTTATACCAATCTGAATATAAATTCAGCATATATAAATCAATGGTCAATAGTAACATAGGAGCAGTTCTATTTTTCCTTTATGCATGAACACATATATATGTATATGAAGTCATTTATATATATATATATATATATATATATATATATATAACCATTTTTAATGACCAATATGAACATAGAACAGTTCTATCATTTCTTTCTGTATGAATACATATATGTGTATATACTGTCATTTTTATATATGTATAAACCTACTTAATGATTACTAGGAACATACAATAGTTATGCTATTCCTGCAAGGTGAGCACACACACACACACACACACACATATATGTATACCATCATCACATATCCCATCAAATTCCTAACAATTAATAATCAAACATAATATTGACAAGGAATGCAAGTGAAGGTACATATCTAAAAACCTAATGTTGGTATACAAATGGAACAACCATGTTCCACCAATAGAACAAAAAAACCAAGTTCACTTGCCCTATTCACCCCCTAACTTGACCATGAGTCCATAATGGAAAAATGAAATGATCCTCTTTAGATAGAGTCATCGTCCACATCTCAGAAATTCCTTTGCCTCACACTCACAGTGTTCATAACAACAAAATATAGACTTCATTTCTCCAACATACTAAACAACATCCTGCCTCCTTAATATGTTGTTTTTATATCCATCTTGTGCAAGGTCTTTCCTTCACTCCTTGGGAAATTTGTAGCTTTACAAATCCATGATTTTTAGGGGTTGCTAGTGGTCAAATACTACATTTTCCACTTGCAAAAATCAGCCTTGAGGTAACTCAAATATGTTCCCCACTCATGGATTCATAGTCTACTATTTTTAACCTAGTTGTTCCATTTGTCTTACAATATTTAATTTATAAGAAGTTTGTCTTTCACATGTGTAAAAATAAAAGAAGTTAGTTGAGAAAGTAAAAAAAATTCCCAAGAGTCATCAAATAATTAATTACAATAAAATTCAAAATTCAGATTTGCCATAAATGGCAAATATTTTTGAAATCCAAATTTTCCAAAATTCAAAATTTATTCCAAAGTACACTTAGAATTTAATATTCTAATATTTTTAGGGATATTACATCCTCTCCCCCTTAAGTAAAACACTGTCATCAGTCTTCATTCCTCTCTCAGAATAGGGTTGGATAAGATTTCTGCAAATCTTCTTGCAATTCCCATGTGGCCTCCTCAGGGATAAATTGCTTCCATTACACTTTTACTTGGGCGATGGATATGTTCTGTAGTACTGTTTCTTTCCTATCCAAAATCCACAGAGGTTCCGCTTGGAACTTGCCTTCAAGTTCCACCTGGACCATGTTCCAATCAATAATGTGAGTAGGATCATGAATTTATATTTTTAATAAGGAAATATGAAAAACATTATGAACTTTTAAGTTTACAGGAAGTGCAAGTTTATATGCCATGAGTCCAACTCGAGTTAAAATCTCGAAGGGGACAAAAAAATTCGGCACTAACTTTGAACAATTTCCTAGCTTTAGAGAATTTCTCCTTGCTTTGACTTTCAAATATACATGGTCCCCAATTTTAAATTCTCAGTGTCTCCTTTTTAAATCTGTGTAGCTTTTCTGTCGGTCTTGGGCCTCTTTTAAATTTTGTTGTACTCGTTTTACCATTTTCTCCATTTCCTAGAGCATTTCCAGTCCCATCATAAGTCTGTCAACTGGATTATCCCAACTAATCGGAGTTCTGCATTTCCTTCCATATAATGCTTCGAAGGGACTCATCTTGGCTGATGTCTAATAACCATTATTGTAAGAAAATTCAACTAAGTGTAGATACTCCTACCACTTAGTTGGTTTCATTCTCACGTAAATTTGTAACATGTCTTCCACAATCTGATTCATTCGTTCGGTTTTCCCATCCATTTGTGGATGGTAGCTTGTGTTGAAATTCAGGTTAGTATCCAACCTTGCAAACAATTCCTTCCAAAACTTTGACGTAAATTTGACATCTCTATCCGAAATCACCATCTTAGGAATTCCATGCAATATAAATATTTATTTCATAAATATTTCGACGATATTAATTTCTTTATAAGTAGATGTCATAGGTATAAAATGTGCAGATTTGCTAAGTTTATCAATCACTACCATAATCGAGTCATTTTTCTTTTGAGGCTTAGGAAAACCTGTGATGAAGTCCAATGAGATAATCTCTCACTTACATTCTGGTATAGGTAGAGGTTGTAGTTGGCCACCTAGATACTGATGTTCAGCCTTTACTTGTTGACAATCTAATCATTTAGATAAGTACTCAGTTGTTTCACTTTTCATGTTAGGTTATTAAAACAATTTTCTTAAGGTTGTATCATTTTATGGTATCCTGGATGACCAGAATATGGCCTTTTGTGCAATTCATCAAGAATTGTTGACTTTAAATCAACAAAATTAGGTATGTACAATCTATTTTTGAACATTAGTAATCCATTTTTATCTAAACTCGGATCTGTTTTATCCATTATTTCTGCTTTTCCTTGTAACTTTGTTGTTTTTTTGATGTATTTTTCATCATTATAGCTTGCAGATTTTATTCTTTGTCCGATATCATTTTCTGATTTGCTAACACTTATCTCAAAAAGTCTGTTATTCCTCCGACTTAGGGCATATGCAACTTTGTTTTCTTTGTCTTTTTTGTGTCTTACTTCGAAATCAAATTCACTTAAAAAGGCTAGCCACCTCGCTTTGCTTGCGTTGAGATCTGGTTGACTGAATAAAAACTTTACACTACTATTGTCGGTTAGTAGCAAAAACTTTCTCCACATTAAATAATGTCACGAAATTTTCAGCACGTGAATTACGGTAGCTAACTCCAAATCATGTGTAACATAATTTCATTGATGTTCTTTCAGTTTATGTGATTTGTAAAAGATCACGTGTCCATCTTGTGTTAGGAAACCTCCCAAGCCTTCTTTGCTTGCATCCTCACAAAATGTAAAGTCTTTATCAAGATCCTCTACCCTTATCATAGGTTTTTTCGTTAACAATCCCTTTAGCTTATCAAAGCTGTCATGACACTTTTGTGACAAAGTAAACCTTATTCTCTTTTTTTGAAGAGATGTAATTGGATACAGGATCTTATGAAATATTGCAATAAATCTTTGGCAGTAACCGATAATTCCCATAAATGATCTAATTTATGCTACATCATTAGGGATATGTTATTCCATAATGGCATTGATCCTCCTTGTATCAAATGCAATACCCTCTTCATCTATCACGTGTCCTAGGTACTTTATTCTTCTTTGGTAGAAGTCTCACTTATCAAACTTTGAATACAACTTGTGTTTCCTTAAGGTATACAATATTATTTTCAGATGTTCTTCATGTTCTTCTTATGTTTTTGAATAAACTAAAATATCATCGATAAACACCAATACAAATTTATCCAAATATTGAATGAATATACTATTCATCAAACAGATAAAGGTTGTTGATGCATTAGTAAGACCAAACATAATTATGACAAAAAATCATAGTGTATGTATCATGTTCTAAATGTTGTTTTATTTATATCTTTGTCCTTTATTTTGACTTGGTGATAACCATACCTTAAATCTAACTTATAGAATATATTTTCTCTTCCCACTTGGTCAAATAGGTCGTTAATTTTGGGTAAAGGATACTTATTTTTAATTGTTATCTTATTTAGTTGTCGGTATTCAATCCATAGCCTCAAAGTCCCATATTTATTTTTAATGAAAAGTACTGGTGCTCCCCAAGGTGACACACTTGGTATGATATATTCTTTATCTACAAGTTCTTGCAACTGAATTTTCATCTCTGTTAATTTAGGTAAACTCATTCTATAAGGTGCCTTAGATATCAAGGAAGATCCAGGTAGTAGATTGATAAAGAAATATATCTCTCTTCTTGGAGGTAGTTCTGGTATTTCGTCCACAAATACATCTCTAAACCCATGTAGGACTACAAAGTCTTCTATACTGGGTTTGTTTTCCTTTTATAACATATTAGTTACTTGAACAACATAAACTTGTCAACCCTTATTCATACATTTATTAAAATGCATGGTTGATATCTGTTGAACTGAAACTAGTTTTCTGATCCCTTGTATCATCCTTACTGTGTTGTCTTCGTCTCTGTAAGTAAGTGAATTTTCGTAACAGTTTAAAATTACTTTATATTTCTCTAACTAGTCCATTCCAATGATTATATTGTAACATCCCAAAGGTAAAATGCTCAGATTTAACTTTGTACTTTGATCATCTATGTTGATTTCACATTCAAGAATGAAATTTGTTATTTTTCTATTGTTCCCTGTTGATAATTGTACTGACCATGTGATGCAGGAGCATCGCTAGCACATCAAGCGAGCCAGTGCGGAGTGGAAGACAGCTGGACAAGCCAGCACAAATTTTGAAAATGCTTTGGGACTGTTGCGCAAATCTTTAATGAAGTCATTTATGAAGGAGGCACACTTGTATATTGTAATGGACCTTGAGTCTTTAAGCTCTCGTCCTTAGGTAGATAGTCGACATTTAATATAGTTAATGTTGGTAGATAGGAATTAAATCTTTGATTTGATAGCTTTAGAGTCCAAGAGGGAAAACGGATATAGACACCCTCATTGTATCATTGTAACATTAGCATTGTTCAGGAGCAAAAGAGCATGCAGAGAACTGTATGAAGAACACCCATGTATAGGCATTTGAATTAATAGAAGAAAGATTTGATTCAAATCCATGGTTTTGTGTTGTTTCTCTGTGTATTGATGTTATGCTCAATTGATGTATGTTTCCAGTTATACATTTTATTTTATATGATGTGTATGTGATTTCATGGTTGAATTGAAGTCTGAAAGGGAGATGGAATGAGTTTCAATTGTTTCTCTAACTGAACACAAGGATTCCTGCAAGGAGTGCAGTTGAATTTTCCACAAGGAGTGCGTTGACAGAAGAGTTCAGGTAGAGGTATATTTTGTTCTCATTCATCCAGAGGGTACAATTGGGCACAAGATCCGTTCAAGGAGTGTGCAGGCCAGGTAAAAGTCTCAGGGTTGCGAACCTGAGTGAAGTGTTAAAGACTATTGTTGCAGGAGTACGCAGAGTCGAGAGAACTTCAAAACTCAGTCGAGGTTGAAGGGTTGTCTCAAGGAGTGCGTGCAAGGGGTTTCCAAGAAGATTGAAGTGGGAAAAAAATAAAAAATAAATAAACTCAAGAGGAGTAGGCCTTTGAATTCATTGAAGGATAAGCGTGGGGAAGTTGTTATTGAAATTTTGTGTGAAGCACCGAGGTTTTAGAAGTTGAGAAGTTCGAGACCTTCCTAGTCTCGAAACTCTAGAGAAATCCTAGCCGTTGATTTCGGCAGGACATGTGTCAGGAATCTGGAGAGGCATCGGGGTTCGACAATTCATGAAATCTGGGAGCGAAGAAATCACAACATCGGGAATCGTGATCTGTGATATCCTGATGAGCTCAAAACCATCCATCGTGTGGGACACGTGTCAGAAGATCCCGAGGAGTCGGGGTTCAGAGAATCAGGGTTGTCGAGAGTAAAGAAATATTGCTGCGTGGAGTTGCGATCCGCGATATCCCGACAGAAGGGTAGTGTGGGCCACAGCCAGAGTTAGTGGAAGACAGGTGGCATGCCATATCAGGGATCGGGAAAAGGTGAGACCCGAAACCTTTGTCATCAGGATTCATGATTCCACAAATTCTGAAATCCCAATAGAAGTGACGGGAGGTGGAAAAGTCAACTCGCACGTGTGCATCGGTGTATTGGCATATCGGGAGTCAAGGATCAGCGAGGCAAGTTGTTTTCGACATCATAGGTGCCAAAATCCCGACGGAAGGATTCTCGATAGGAACAGGAAAGTGTTGACATTTACCCATCGGGTTTCGGAGTATTGTGAGGTATAAAACTCGCGGCCATAGTATTCGCGAAATCGCGAAGCCCGATTTCCCGGTAATTAAGGGAGAAATTTTGAAGAGTTGTTGTGGGTAAGAAGATTTCCCGATAGGGAATCAGAAGAATGCTTGAGTTATTTGGTCGTGTGAAGAAGAAGATCCTGTGAGAACGGACGTGCTCTGAGGAGTGCGGCTGCGTCAGTTGTGGTATGAGAGCGGGAATATCTCTTTGCTTCCTGTAGCAAAGAAGAAGAATAAATTCGCCATGCCACCCAGGAGAGAAATACAGTCACCTGATCTAGAGGATAGGGAGGTGCAGAGAAGAGGCAGGTAGGTAGCAAATCCAGAAATGGAGAGACAGATGCATGATCTCCAAGCAAGACTTGAAGATATGGAGACAGCGCAAAGACGCATAGCTAGTGCAGGGGATCTCAGTGATTCCGAAAGTGAATTTGACGCTGAACGAGAGGAGGAAGTTGCAGCCGAGGATGCAGCGAATGAACATCTGATTAAATCTATTTTCAGGATGGGTGCAAAAGCCAAGATGGACATTACAGTTTACGAGGGAAATATGGATGCAGAAGAGCTTCTGGATTGGATTAGAGCTCTTGATACCTACTTCGACTATGAAGATATCGAAGAGGACAAGAAGGTCAGACATGTTGTCACGCGCCTGAAAGGACATGCAGCCTTTTGGTGGGATGAGTTACAAACTAACAGACGTTGCAAAGGCAAGAAGAAGATCAAGAGTGGGGATCGAATGATTGCGAAGATGAAGGAAAAGGTCATCCCTAGAGACTATCAAATTACTATGTTCAGAAGGATGCAGAACCTGAGACAGAAGCTGATGACAGTGAAAGAATACACTGAGTAATTCTATTGACTGAACATCAGGGCAGGTCATCGGGAGAGTGATGATGAGAAGGTTGCTAGATATCTTAATGGTTTGAGATACGACCTTTAGGATGAACTAAGCATGGTTACCATCACGACAGTGGAGGACCCTTATTAGATGGCTCTGAAAGCTAAAGAGAAGTTGAGTTGTAAGAAAGGTCAAAGAGGTTGAGGCAGAAGTTAGCCTAGAGGCAAGTCAGTTGCCTAGGACAAATACCAGAAGCCCAAAGAGGAATGGAAGAAACCTCAGGGTAAAGTTGAGAGAGGGGGAACCTCACATCGAGGAAAGCAATATGTTGAGCAGAAAGGACAGCATACAGAGCAGAGTGGCGGATATGCTGACAATAACATGTTTCCTCGTACCAGAGGTAGAGGAAGAGGAAGAGGTGGAGTAATCACTTGATTCACATGTGGAAAGAATGGGCACAACTCTTATGAGTGTCCAGAGAAAAACAAGGACATTGGAGAAGCTCACATCACCGAAGCGCAGAGGTGGGATGTTGAGGCAGAAGACGCAGAAGGCGAAAGGTCATTGATGATGTGAAAAGTCCTTTTGACACCTGAGAAAGAGGTGGAAAGTTCAGTCCAAAGGACCAGACTTTTCAGAATAGCTTGCAAGACCAAGGATAGGGTGTGCAAGGTCATTGTTGACAGTGGTAGCAAGGATAATCTCATATCTATAGAGATGGTAGAAAATCTAGAGCTGGAGACGACTGATCATCCAAGCCCATACAAAGTTTCGTGGCTACAGAAGGGACACCAGGTAACTGTTACTAAACAATGCTTGGTTGAATTCAAAATAGGTGGATATAATGATAAGAACTTATGTGATGTTATTCCCATGGATGTTTGTCATCTATTACTCGGTAGACCATGGAAATATGACAGGAATGTGATTCATGATGGGAGAATGAACACATATACCCTGGAGAAAAATGGGAGAACCCATATGTTGCTTCCAATAAAGGATAAGGAGGTGAAGCTGGAAGTAAGCAACATAGTACTTCTCATGAGTGGGAAAGAGCGTCTTACGGAGGTGAAGAAGAAGGAAGATCCACAATTCTTTGTGGTCAGAAAGCCGGGGATTGTTCTGACTAGCACAAGAGTGGATGATCTACCAGATGAGATTCAGGAACTGCTGGAAGAGTTCACTGACATCATAGTGGACGAATTACCTCATTCGTTGCCACTGATGAGAAGTGTGAGTAATCACATAGACCTCATACCAGGAGCTAGTTTGTCGAACAAAGCTGCGTACAGGTTGATGCTGCAAGAGAATGAGGAAGTTAAAAGGCAGGTCCAGGAGTTGTTGGACAAAGGCTTGGTCAGAGAAATATTGAGTCCATGTGTTGTACCGACAGTACTCAGTCCAAAGAAAGACGGAGGCTGGAGGATGTGTACCAACTCGAGGGCGATCAACAATATAACTATCAGGTACAGATTTCCATTGTCGAGGATGGATGATTTGATGGATTGCTTAAGTGGAGAAATATTTTTTTCAAAGATTGATCTAAAGAGTGGATATCACCAGATTCATATGAGGGAAGGCGATGAGTGGAAGACAGCCTTCAAAACCAATGAAGGACTGTATGAATGTTTTGTCATGTCGTTTGGCTTGACGAATGCGCCGAGTACCTTCATGAGGTTGATGAATGAGGTTTTGAGGGAATTCATCGGGAAATTTGTCATTGTGCATTTGGATGACATACTGATTTACAGTAAATTAGAGGCAGAGCACTTGAAGCATTTGGCCATTGTGATGAGGAAGCTACAACAGGAGAAGCTGTTGATTAACATGAAGAGTCCTCATTTATGAAGACATAACTCATTTACTTGGGGTTTGTTATATCTGCAAATGAGTTAAGGATGGATCCGGATAAAGTGGAAGTGATCAAGAATTGGCTATCACTAAGGAATGTATTTGAGGTGAGAAGTTTTCATGGTTTGGCTAGTTTCTACCGGAAATTCATCAGGAATTTCAGTGGAATTAACGCAGCAATGATGGATACAGTGAAGAAAAGACATAAATATTTTCACTGGACTGAAGAGGCTGAGAAGTGTTTCAATTTGTTGAAACAAAAGATTATGAAACAACCAATTCTGGTGTTGTCGGATTTTCAAAAGACATTTCAGGTAAAATGTGATGCAAGAGGGTTTGCCATAGGAGTGGTCTTATGTCAGGAGGACAAACTGATTGCATATTTCAGCTAGAAGCTAAATGAGGCAAAAGAAAAGTAATCCAGATATGATAAGGAATTCTATGCCATTATACAGGCACTGAAGAAATGGAGGCACTATTTGATTCCAAAAGAATTTGTATTGTACAGTGATAACCATGCATTACAGTTTGTGACTCAACAAGAAAAGTTGAATCAGAGGCATGTTAAATGGGTAGAGTATATGCATAATTTCACATTTGTGATTAAGCATATTTATAGTACTGCTAACAAAGTGGTTGATGCTTTGAGCAGGAAGTGTTTGTTGCTGCAGGAATTCTGAGTCAAAACATTGGGTTTTGAAAACCTCAGGGACATGTACGCAAGTGATGCAGATTTTGGAGCAACGTATGAAGCAGCTGAGAACCCAGTTCTCAGAGATAGGAGTCCTTGGATAGATTATATGATCCAGGAGGGATTGTTGTTCAGAGGCAATCAACTGTGTATTATGAATTTCTCCATGAGGGAGAACTTGTTAAAGGAGAAACACAGTGGGGGATTGGCAGGACATTTTGGCCATGACAAGACGTTTGCGAAGTTGAGCAAGTCATACTTTTGGCCGAGAATGCAAGCAGAGGTCAAAAGATTTGTTGACAGATGTAGAGTTTGTCAGTATTCAAAGGGGAGGAAGCAGAATGTAGTTTTTTATCATCCATTTCCCATACCAGAGAGGCCGTGGGAGGCGATAAGCATGGATTTTTTTTGGGGGTTGCCAAGGACACAAAGAGGTGTTCATTTAATCTTTGTGGTAGTGGACAGGTTTTCCAAAATGGCACATTTTATCCCATGCCAGAAAACCAGCGATGCGACTCACATCACAAATCTGTTCTTCAAAGAGATCATTCGACTTCATGGATTGCCGAAAAGTATTGTTTCGGACAGAGATACAAAGTTCGTGGGACATTTTTGGAGGACCTTATGGAGGAAGCTAGGAACTAATTTGGCATTTAGTTCAGCTTATCATCCTCAGACAAATGGACAAACGGAAGTGGTTAACAAAATTCTGGGAGACTTGCTGATAAGCTTGGTGGCAGAGTACCATAGCAGCTGGGATAGCATATTGCCACAGGCACATTTTGCATACAATGACTCAGTGAATCGGAGCACAGGAAAAATTCCATTTCAGGTTGTCTATGGGATGCAGCCGAGAGGAGTTTATGAACTGAGGGATTTAGAACAGACTGCTACTAGCAACGCAAGTGCCAAAGAATTTGTTGAGGTGATGAAGGAACTTCACTGCAGGGTGAAGGAGCGGTTGTTGAAATCAAGCCAGGAGTACAAGCGCAGAGCAGATCAGCATCGGAGACAACTTCAGTTTGAAGTTGGTGATCTAGTTTTGGAACACCTAAGGAAAGAAAGGTTCCTGAGAGGAACATACAATAAGTTGAAAATGAATAAAATCGGACCATGCAAGGTCTTAAGAAAATTCGGAGAAAATGCTTATGAGATTGAGTTGCCAGATGACATCGGAATATCTTCGACATTCAATATCACCGATTTATATCCATACAGGACTGGAGAAGAAGAGACTAGGACTAAGGATCCAGTAATCCAATGGATGAAACCGATTCTAGTTGCATAGAGGCCACAGATGGAGTGCATACTGGACAAGAGAGTAGTTAAGAAGACCAAAAGGAAGGAATATTATGACTATCTGGTCAAATGGAAGGGCCACCCAGTGGAAGATGCTAGCTGGGAGACTGAAGCGGAAATACAAAAGCATGGATGGACCATGCAGGAGCTCATGGACAAGATCCCATGAAATTTTTCAAGTCGAGGAGTATGATGCAAGAGCATCGCCAACACATCAAGCGAGCCAGCACGGAGCGAAAGACAACTGGACAAGCCAGCACAAGTTTTGAAAATGATTTGGGACTGTTGCACAAATCTTTAATGAAGTCATTTATGAAGGAGGCTCACTTGTATATTGTAATAGACCTTGAGCCTTTAATCTCTCGTCCTTAGGTAGATAATCGACATTTAATATAGTTAATGCTAGTAGATAGGAATTAAATCTTTGATTTGATAGCTTTAGAGTCCAAGAGGGAAAACGGATATAGACACCTTCATTGTATCATTGTAACATTAGAATTGTTCAGGAGTAGAAGAGCATGCAGAGAACTGTATGAAGAACACCCATGTACAGGCATTTGAATTAATAGAAGAAAGCTTTGATTCAAATCCATGGTTTTGTGTTGTTTCTCTATGTATTGATGTTATGCTCAATTGATGTCTATTTCCAGTTATACATTTGCTTTTATATGTTGTGTATGTGATTTCATGGTTGAATTGAAGTCTGAAAGGGAGATGGAATGAGTTTCAATTATTTCTTTAACTGAACCCGAGGATTTCTGCAAGGAGTGCAGTTGAATTGTTCGCAAGGAGTGTGTTGACAGAATATTTCAGGTAGAGGTAGCTTTTTTTCTCATTCATCCAGAGGGTACAGTTGGGCACAGGAGCCGTGCAAGGAGTGCACAGGCCAGGTAAAAGTCTCAGAGTTGCGAACCTGAGTGAAGTGTTAAAGACTGTTGCTGCAGGAGTATGCAGAGTCAAGAGAAATTCAACACTCAGTTGAGGTTGAAGGGTTGCTACAAGGAGTGTGTGCAAGGGGTTTCCAAGAATACTGAAGTCGGAAAAATAAAAATAAAAAAAAACTCAGTAGGAGTAGGCCTTCGAATTCACTGAAGGATAAGTGTGGGGAAGCTGCTATTGAAAGTTCGTGTGAAGCACCAAGGTTTTAGAAGTTGAGAAGTTCGAGACCTTCCTAGTCTCAAAACTCTGGAGAAATCCTAGCCGTTGATTTCGACAAGACACGTGTCAGGAATCTGGAGAGGTGTCAGGGTTTGGCAATTCGTGAACTCCGGGAGACAAGAAATCACAACATCAGGAATTGCGATCTGTGATATCCCGACAAGATCAGAACCATCCATCGTGTGGGACACGTGTCAGGAGATCCTGAGGAGTCGAGGTTCAGAGAATCGGGGTTGTCGAGAGTAAAGAAATCTCACTGCGTGGAGTCGCAATCCGCGATATCCCGACGGAAGGGTAGTGTGGGCCACATCCAGAGTTAGTGGAAGACAGGTGGCATGCCACATCGGGGATTGGGAAAAGATGAGACCTGAAACCTTTGTCATCAAGATTCGCGATTCCACGAATTCTGAAATCCCGATAGAAGTGACGGGAGGTGGAAAAGTCAACCTGCATGTGTGCATCAGTGTATCGGCATATAGGAAGTCGGGGATCAGCGAGGCAAGTTGTTTTTGACATCATAGGTGCCAAAATCTTGATGGAAGGATTCCCAATAGGAACAGGAAAGTGTTGACATTTACCCATCGGGTTTCGGAGTATTGTGAGGTATAAAACTCGTGGCCACAGCATTCGCGAAATCGCGAAGACCGATTTCCCAATCATTAAGGGAGACCTTTTGAAGAGTTGTTGTGGGTAAGAAGATTTCTCTATAGGGAATCAGAAGAGTGCTTGAATTCTTCGGTCGTGTGAAGAAGAAGATCCTGTGAGAGCGGAGATGCTCTGAGGAGTGCGGCTGCGTCACCATGACTTAGCATGCTTTAATTTATTGAATTTGTTTAATTCATCTAAACCAGGAGTAACATAACTTAGACTAGCTCCTGGGTCAATTAATATATAAATGCGGTTATCATGAATTTTACCTTCAACCTCCACGATAGTGGATTGATGATAAACTTTCCTTCCATCCACAACTGCATTAATTATGTGAACTCTTCTACCCATATCTCCTACTGTAGAATATTCATCCAGGTTATGGACTATAGTTCTTGTTGTGGAAGTTAAGCATGGATAGTTTCTCATCAAGTGTGGTTCTCCACACTTCCAACACTTTAATGGTTCTCTAGGGTTGTCCCCAACTTTTTTGACTCCCATATTAACTGGTATACCTCCCCCTTGAGCACTCTGGGTTTTTGAATGATAGTCCTTCTTTTGAAAATTGTTTGCCATCTTCTGGAAACAGGCTGGTTGGAAGCCTTTCTTGCACTGATTCATTATGTCTTGTTTATTGTCCTTACATGCCTTGGGAATTTCAAACCTTTGTTTGTACTGATCATAACACATCCAAGACTTTCTAAATACTTTGTTTAAAGTGTTTGGATTTTCAAATTCAATTTTGTCTTTGTACAATTGTGGTAGACAACTTAAGAATCATTGTATCTTTACTTTGTCTTCCTTGATGTATGGTAAAATTCTCAATAGTTTGAGAAATTTATTTATCAAATCGTCCATGGTAATTTGTCCAAGTCTTAGCTTGTAGAATTGCTTAGTATTTCTTTCATAATAGCTTTCTAACAAATATTGCTTCTTGAAATATCTCTTAAAATCTGACCAGTCCATCTATTTCACTTTCAATCCCTTAGCCAATTTCAGGTCTTGCCACTGGATACTCACTTTTCCCTTTAAGTTGTAAATGCTTATTCTAACTTTCATATTACAAGATTAATTGTAAATATGGAAGTATTTTTCTATACCTAGTATCCATGCTTCAACCTCTTCACCTGTCCTTGATTCTCTATCAAAGGTGGATGGTTTTATTTTCTTGAATTCACCTTCCATGTGATCTACTTGTTTTCTTTTTCTTCCTGTAGTTGTTTTTTTTCCTCCCATTCGGGTGTCTTCTGAAGAACTATTCTTTCTTTTTGTTTCATGACCAAAGTTTTTAGATGACCTTTTGTTGACTTCTTCCTCTTTTTCATTGTCCTTTGGGATTTTTTTGTTACTATACTACGCAACAACATTTCATTTATTTCTAACTGGTCTTCTTGTTCCTTTTTCAGCTTCTCATTGTCTTCTTTAAACACTTATAATTCCACGATGAGGTTCTTCATTGTTTCCAAAACCTGGGTGGTTGAATTTCCTTCGTTGTTATGCCCAGTTTCTTTAGGAAGTCATGAATTATGATTCTCTTCAGGTCTGATCTCTAATTCATTCTATTATGACATTATCACAATAGACAAACAATTTTTATTTTTGTAACAGTTGTTGGAAGATTGGTTTTTGTCATTGATGTCAACACTAGTCACTGGTTTTTGGCTGCAAGATTGATGAAGGTATTTGGACATGAAGGGCAATGCACATGTAGATAAAACACCCATAGATGAATAGTATACATCATTTTTTTTCCTGTGGTATGTGTCACTTCATGTGTATCCTCATGGTTGAGGAGAAATGAATTTTTTTAGATGACAAAGTGAATTGAAGAAGGAAATACAGGTCGATCCTCAAGATAATTAAAGAAAACAATTACAAAATAAGAAAGTGTCAGGTCGTCCCTAATGTTAAAGAAAAGTGACATAAATGGTATAAATTCATATCATTATACATTCATTTTATACACAAGTCTAATTTCAGAGGAAATCAGAAGTAACGAAGGCCAGATTTCAAGGGAGGATGAAGTCTTTTGGTGATGTGTTCTAAGGTATGTTATTTACAGGTCACCTTACCATTTTCTTTATAAAAAATTTTATAGAATGAGACATATGGTGAAATTGATATGGTATTTATAAGACATATCAATTTACTTGTGGTAAAATATCCAACTCTTTATTTGCTATAATTTTTGTTATACACTCTGTGAAAGATAGGGTTTTTGACTAGTCTCGAAGCTAGTGAATAAATAGGTGTTTCGAGTAAAACAATCATAACTTATTCATAGAGAATCCAAATGAAGTAATAAAAGTTTCATTGGAAATAGTACGGACTTTGTTTTCTTTTGTGAAAGTTTCAGAATCTGATGTTAAATATTGAGCGCGTGGCATTGTGTACAAGTTCTCTCTCCTGAATAAACCAAAATTGAACAAGGTCTACCATTCTCTCTATAACATATTTTGGGGAGGATTCAAGGAGTGAAACTTAGAGAAGTTTCAAAGAATACATTGAGTAATATTACCCACAAGATTAGAGTATTCCAAGAATTGAATAATTGCAGAAGTTGAAGACGTCTCAGGAAGCATTATCAAGTTCTATGTGATGGTTGGTTGATGGTGATGATTTAATGTAAAGTTTTATTATCTCTCATATATTCTTTGGTGGAAGGAAGGGGAAAGGATGGAGAGTTCAACCCTCTCTTGATATTGTAGGATTGTACCTTCCTCTTGGAGGTTTATCCCTCCTTTTACATTTGGAAGCTGTAGCTACATTTGGAAGTCATTACTTCCCTAGAACAATAACTATTGATTATTTCTCATATATTGTGCATGGTGTATTGTGGTGTATTGTTGTAAATCTTATACTATTGTTCATTTATCATTGGATATAATTGAATGGTTTAAGTGCAAGTTGAAAAATATTTTAAATTGTACTTGATACTGATTCACTCCCCTCTCAATATCAAAAATTGGTATGAGAGGAGGTTTCCTTTAGAATGGTTTAACCACTAGAAGAAAAATCCTGAGCAGAGATGGATGACCATGAGCACATTTCAAATTGGATTCAAATATTTGATGGAATACATTATGCATACTAGAGTGATAGAGTGAAAACTTACCTAACAACTTTGGGAGTAGACATTTGGTACTCAGTTGTAAATGGCTATGTAAACCCAAATAATGCTCCAACAGATCCAAATGAAAAGAAACTTATGAGTTGTAATTCAAAATCCATACATGTTATTCTAGGATCATTGGCACCAACCATTTCTAGCAAAGTGATGGGATGCAACACTGCTAAAGAGGTATGGGACAAACTCA
>SNQJ01S0007086.1:313151-334713 GCA_010110895.2 Picea sitchensis
TAGATCACTTGAACTGCCATCGTCCATGCTCTCACCACTGGTAAGAAGCTCTTCACTTTTATTTTAAAATTTATCGTTTTCTCTCAAAAGATTGATTAGATTAATAAATTTTGCTTCTCCGCTCATTGATAGTTCGTACATTTTGTCTGCCTTCCTTCTCAGAGGTCGACCGCTTTTACTCACTTTGCGACCCAGGTTAGTGGACTGAATTCTTAGTGTTGTTTTCCGTAGATTAGGGTTTTCTTCGCTATAATTTTTCGACTAGACGGAGTTTCAGTTTTTTGTGAAACTTTCCATTGTTACGTGACACTTTTAAAAGACTTGGCTAATCTTTGAGAAATTTAAACAGAGCTTACCTAAATGTAGCAGCTATTTCTAGTTTTTACCGAAGTAGTTGCAGCCGCAACCATGGACTTCGCTTTAACATAAAATTTATTATTTTTGTAATTCGACTTGGGCAAGGCCACAGTCCGTTGACGGCTGCTGCAAAAAATATGATATTTCACCGCATTTGAATCGTCAAAGAGGATTAGGCCGTTTTGCGTTAATCCATTATTAAATTGATATAGTTTTGTATCAGAATTTGGCGATTCGAGAATTCATGTTGTTAGTTAAGCTAAAGTTTTACTAAATCCCTCTTATTTTACTGATTACAGAGACAACAAAGAAAGTTCAGAAGACCGGTTCAGCATTGATAGCCTGCTGTTGAGAGGCCGTTTTCCAGCATAGTGCTTTTGGACCTTTGATTCCATTGTCAATCGAGTATATTTTAATTAAACAGTAGCTTGGAAGTGGTCCTTAATCTTATAGTGGACAATATTTTGGCAGTATTTTGTCCAAAAAATATAAGATTCTCCGGAAAAGATTATCATTTCTTAGAACCTTTAGCAAATGATTACATTGTCCTTGACCTCAGAGAATTGTGGAAGTACCTCTGATTTCACTTTTTTGTAAAGACTTTCAAGACCTCAGTATAATCAGTAGAATTATTAAGACAGCTATAGTGTCATACTGGTTTTGTCAACAATATGTAATAATGAATAGGTTTCATGGTTATTTAAACTGTATTGAAATAGAAGAGTAGACTTACAATCAATAGAATTATTAAGACAGCTATAGAGTCATACTGGTTTTGTCAACAAATATGTAATAATGAATAGGTTTCATGGTTATTTAAACTGTATTGAAATAGAAGAGTAGACTTATGTTTGTATAGTATTCTGTAAAATAAGTGATATTTAACCTATTCATTATGTCTTAGATCTTTGTTAGGACTGGATGTAATATTGAGATCTTTGCTAATCATCATAATTACTTGCACTTGTTTACAGGCAAAGACAATTTATGCCTATATGGATAGCCCACTTGATCTTTGTTAACCTCCCTGTTGAGGAACTCCCACCGGAGCCAATTTTAGGTATCAATTTAGCAAGAGATAGCATGAAGCGAAAAGATTGGCTTTGCACGGTTGCCATGCATAGTGATGCTTGGTTGCTTGCGATTGCTTTCTTCTATGGGGCTGGGTTTCAGCGGAATGAAAGGTATTCATTTAGTTTATATGCTTTTCTTGTTTCTCAGTAATTTTTTTAGAAACATTACATATCACTAATCTTTTTTGTAACATCACACAATTATTTTTTTTGGGACTTTCTTTTGCTTTTGCTTTTTTTTTAGTGAATGTTACTATAGTCACTCCAAAGTCTCTAGTTGAAGTTTTGTGCTTTATGGTGTTACTTATGTGTATCTATTATTTCTTTCTATGTATTTTATAAAAAAAACATCACTAAGTGTATTTTACATCGTTTTTCTTGGTACTTTTTCCATTCTATGTGCTAATTTTTGTATGATAAATGATCTTCCAACATTGTTCGACTTGGTTATTGAGAGGGAGAAGGAAAATGAAAAGGAGATGACTATTTCTCATAATAGTGGAAGCAAATCTGAATCATTTAGAAAGGCTAAGAGTTTTTCCCTCTTTTAGAATACCAAAACTAATATTTTTGTTTCTAATGTTTGTTTCTTCACTAGTATTTTCCTTTCGTAAAAAAACTTTATTTTCATAACATGCTTTTTATTTTTATTTTGTAGAGGTCAATTAAAGAATCTTAAATTAAGATCAATGGTAGACAAGGAATAAGCATATATAGATGATGGTGAAGAGAAGTACGATACAATTTGTGGAATTTTTTGAGAAGACTTGTTCTCCTAGTGAATTTTGGATTCAGTGTGATACTTGTAACACTTGGTATTATGGTAAGTGCATGAAGTTTCTAAGGCTAAATCTAAAAGTATCAACCTATACCAATGCCCTTTATGTAATATCTAGTGAAGAGTATAAGTAGTATATAGTAATTTAAGTCCTTTGGAAACTACATTAACCATAGTTTGAAGTAACCAACATTTTTCAAAATTTTAAGGTCATTTTTTAAATTTGAACACCTAAAACTATTGTTTTAAGGTATCAATGGTTTTATTCCTATGCAACATTGAACATGTATGCATAGAGGTTTAAAATTGTATTATTTGAAAATAAATTTCACTTTCTCATTTCTCAACATTGCAGTTTTCATTGTTATTCCCAATTAATACCATGTAATGCAAGAAAATGAATATCATAAACCTTTTTACAAATGATTTTATTGAAATGGATTTTGAAAGAAAAGATATATAGGGTTTATCCTTAATTCATGTACATTTGAAAATTTTCCATTGTGACATTTTTGTAAATGAGAACAACTTCTTATGTTTTAGTTCAATATCTAGTTTATTTAAGTTGGGTTTTTAAAGTATTTTAGAGATTTTCTTTTAAAATTTCCATTTTTATTTGAAAATATCACTCCACAAGATTTTATTGTGTATTGAATTATGTTGTTGTAATCTTTTTACAAAGAAGTGGCTAAAATAGTTATTGAATTCCCTTAGGTCAGTCAAAGGCCCTGTTGATCCCATTGAGCATAAGGGTGTTTATATGATCCTATGCTCATCTGGTAAAAAATACATAGGAGAAATAAGTCGGTCCTTTAGAATTAGAATTCAAGAACATGTCATTCATATCAAGCACAATCACACTCATCCCTCGGCTTTGGAAGAACATTCAGACAAAACAAAACATCATATTTGTATTTAAGAGGCCAAATTTCTTGTCATGGTAGATCATTATCACAATAGAAAATTTAGGGAAGCCATCAAAATTGAAAAAAAACCTAACAATCTAAGCAATGATGATGGCTGGAAGATTAGTCAAAATTGGATCCCAACACTAACCACAAGGACAATTTCTAGAAATTAATTACTAATATTTTTAGATCTTATATATTTTTGATAAGTCGACTTTTTACTAAAAAAAACTTTTCATAGTTATACAATTGATGATTTTTCAGATTTCCCTCATATATTAAAAACTCTTACTCATGATGGAACAAATTTATTTGGTCTAAAACGTCGAATAAAAACTAATGTGATGAATCTGAAAAAACTACCTTATCATAACACTAGTCAAAAAAGTATCAGAATTGAAATAGTTATTGACCTTTTAAACAAGTTGAATATGATATCTCAAGTACATTTGAGTATAAAAATACAATTTCCAAAATAAAGAGGTGTTCATTTCTTTTTTTTTATGACTATGGATGTGAATGATATTGAAAATTCCTATGATTCTCATTCCAAAATAATAAGAAAAACAAGTGCATCTTTCAAAACAATCAATGTTTTTCGAGTCACCTAATTTTTTTTTCATTATGGATATATTAGAAAGACATTATTCGTTTTTGAGAAGTACCAAATATATGTACAGTACTTAAAAAAAACAAAAGAAGGGGTTCAATGTTATTAGTTTTCTTTTCATTCTTACATTAAAGAATCCAAAAGGAAAATTTATGTTAATTTATAAAATAAATAAAAACGTTCTTGATAAGTAAATTTGTGAGAGTAGTTAAAGAATATAACCAAGAGGGATATATGATTAAACCTCGATGTTGATTTGTCAACATTAAAATCAAATTTGGGATGTCTCTACAGAGGTTGCTACGATTTTGTCTATTGGCATTATTACTCATGTGTAATATATCTTGAAAACATTTTTTTTTTTCAAATAACATTTGGGTTTGGCACTTAAAGTGGTTATTCTTGTCTATAGTTATTGTTACATCAAACTAGTCAATGTTTGTTAATTATTGACTTATAAAATGAGGTGATGAGAATATTGAACTTAATTTTATAGTGCTCCATTTTTCTTACAACTACTCTAGTTTTTGCACCCATAATGCTAGTAAAAAATGGTAAATCTCACCATAGTATCTTGTTGAAGTTGCACACTAATATTTTTGGTGCAAATTTTTGCTGAAATTTGATACCCAATACACACAACCTTTTTAGATAAAGCATCAAAAGCTTAGAAAAAAACAAACAAACAATAGTAATGGACATTTACATAGATTTATCCAATTGAAATGTCTATATTAGTTCCGTCGGAAGAAATGCTTACTCTTCATAGGAATACAATCTATTTTTCTAATTGTGAGCTAGTTTATTTTTTCTTATTTGTGTCTATATAGTTCTCTAGTTGTTTTCTTTGTAAACATTACATACATATAATAAAAATAATGTTATATTTTGACTACATCATACCCCAAGAGGTAAAATTCAACTCTTCTATTTATTATTTCATCAATGGTTTGTTCATTCTCCATTTTTTTATTTCTAATTTTCAATCATTATTTTTTTGCTACTCAATGCTACATGTAACATTATATAAATGTTTCTAAGATTTTCTCAAACTACAACTCCTTACAATTTCTCTTTAGAGTCTATTCCACTCCTACAATAAAAAACCACTTCCACAATAGGTTTAAACACCATTATGACCATTATATTATCAAATGTGTCTTACAAGTGTAATTGGAGTTCTTATTTTGACCTTAGTGTCCACTTGGAGTGTGCTTTTGAGGGTGTTGTTTGCCTAAAGTCTACTTTTGAGGTTTCATTTATCTCTATTATTTGAAATTCATTCAAGTCTCACATAGTGATTCAATGGCACTCAAATGACCTTGTAATCTTCTAGGAATAGAAATGTGAAGTGCACTAGGCACTTGGGAATATTATGACATAATTCCTACAATTTCCTTGTGCATCTTTATTGTGGAATCACTGCGTAGACTTGATGCAAAAAATATTTTTTAGTCTCACTTCCTTGTCATTTTAGAACATATTTAAACTTTTACATGTTCTCATGGATGGTGTATTTTCCTTCAGATTAGCATGGGGTTTCAAATTAAACACATTTTCTTACTTGTTCCTAGTGTGTTTCTTGAACACACACCAGTTGGTTATCTAGTTTTAAGTAGGGGAAGACATTTTTGGAAATTATATTTTCTAGCATGATTGAACTCCAATAGTGATAATAATTACTAATATTCAAACCAAATACAAATATTTTCTTAATTTTTTGTTTTATTATTATATTGAAACTATTTTTATTTTTGTGGGTTGGAGTAAGGGAAATTATGCCACACAACACCATATCTCACTACTCTTAAGATCAATTGACCTGCGATATTGGATTCTTGATGTGAAAATACTCATTTAAAATATTTGTTTCTATGGGGTGAGGTACTTAGTTCTTTACCCCCTTGGATGTTTAGGTTGACTTCACATATCATTGGGTTTGAGTATGAAATACACATCTCTTTAGGGTCTAATATTCTTGTTCCAATTTCAAATTTAGTTAGTTTTTTCAATGGACATAAAATATATATAGCCTTTTATTGAAGGAAAGGCACCTAAAAAGAATTATGTAGGGTATTATATATCAAATCCAGTTTATGAGACACTTATGTCTTGCATAATACTTGATATAGTCTATAGAATGTTCATTGTAGATTTTATTTGGTGCTTTTCTTTAGTGAGTTTTTTTAATGAAGTTCAAGATGTAAGAAAAAACAACGAATTATCTCGGACTATATTTTAGATCAATATGTATCACATCAATGGTTCATTTCTTTTAAATCTATGTTTTTTATGCCAATGCATCATGTCATGTTGCACTATTATTAGGTTAAATTTTAGGATGATTATTATCTAATCCAAATTTTGTCTTCTTGATTTAAATTTTTGTATTCTTACTAGTATGTGTATCACTACAAGATTTTGGGTCTTTCTCCAAAACAATTTCCCAAAACACTCTCTCTTGATGAGCCTTTGAAATATTCTCTTATATTACCATTGGTAATTTTGGGCATAATTGTGAAAATCACTTTGACCATAAAAATTTCCCAAGTAACATCCATAGATGGAATGTTAGTATTACCATAACTTTGATCGAATTAATTTCCTATATAGAATATCGATTAACAAAAAAAAATTAATATAATGTAACTAGGGATTCCATTGCATCAATAGTCATGTTCTAGTGACAAAATTATCATAATTTATGAGAACATTAATATATAATTAATACATATTTAGAGAACTTAATTTTTCGAATTGTATTAACTTTTAAAATTAATTATTGAAGTTAATTTTGACAAAGGGGTATCATTTTAGGATGTTTAGTAAGGAGTCAAACCCATCAAACTTTGCACATAGAAGATCAAAATCATGGAATTCACCACTAACCTTGTAATGTAAAAAACCTAACCCTTATGGACTTTATCACACTTAATCTATAATATTTAATATGTATAAAAACTATTACACCTCACTACTATAGTGAGTATCACCAGTAACCCGTAACCATTTATGAGCCTTAAAACCTGAGCAATATAACATGTAACTTATAACTAGTATCCCTATATCCCTATAATATGTATACCCCTAACCTATAACCCTTGTAAATTATAATTTTTAATTACTATAACCACTATCTCCTAGCCACTATATCCTCTAATTATTAACCACTATAAAGACTAAATTCAAACCATTGACCCCTAAATTTACTAAGCACTAACCAACCAAGAACTAACCCATTAAGTATTATTTCATAATGAATATTTTCATAGTTACTTTGAATTATGAAGTATTTTCTAAATCTAAATTGTGTCTAAGCTTTTTTCCCCAAAGTGTCGAACTAGAAAATTATAGAAAATCCTCCACAACCATTAAACATTAAACAAATAAAAACTAATCGTATAACCATTATCCCATAAAATTGATAAACATTAATATTTATTCCACTAACTTAAGAACCTACTAACCACTAACCCACTATTTCATTAGCCAAGAACTTTGAACTTACTAATACAGAATTTCACTAACCCCAAATGCCTAACATTTACCTTCTACACCACTAAACTAGTAATAATTGATATGTATCCCATTAATAACTAACCCTAACTCCTTATTGAAAAATTTCCCATAAATCCTAAATACTTTCACTATCCCATATCCCCTCACCCATTGAAGCACTAACAACCACCCCTAGTACACTAATAAAAACCCCATAACATTTTAAATATTATCCAACTAACTCCTAACCCATGGATGTTAACACCTAAATCCTAATCTCTAAAACCTAAGCACTAACTGATTAACCTTTAATTCCTAGGTACAACCACATTAATAAATAAATTTCTCATTCTTAGTGGAGAACATAATAAGCCACTAATGTTTCTAAGCGTGGTATATTGATATATTGCATTTCTACTTTTATATGCGGGTTGTCCTTATTGGTTCTCTAGGACCTCCAATGGTAGATAAGACCTTTTAATTATAATTTCACCCTTTGCATCCAATATACACCAAGGAGACCTAGTTTTGGAGAGATATCATCTTGTGCATTTGTTATATCATACAAGTTCACTACCATGAAAGGACGGAAATTGACAAATTTTGTGAAAGTTACCATAACATTTTAGTGGTACATAGACATTTAGTCAAACTTATGAAATTATAGAGAAGACATATATGGTTAGCATATAATGGATTTTTGGACTTGGAAACCAATACCATTACAAAAAATGGACCACTCTCATCCAAAAGTGGCAGTACTAGTAGCACCATTTTATTTTCGGAGATAAAATTACCACTTATTTAAAACTTTACTGTTGACAACCAATACATCCAAAAAAAAAAAAACATCAAATTAGATCTTAAATTGAAAAAGTGTTCTTATTGTTTTTCTTTAAATTTAGATAAAAAATTAAATAGATTGAAAATATTTTTTCTAAGCAAGTTAATGTTTTTTTAAAAAGACCAAGTTCTTTTACAAGTTTTTTTTACAACACAATTTAAAAAAATATTAAAAAATGATATATTAATTTTATTTTTGGAAAAAGAAAAGAAAAACATACCCCTAAAATTAATAAACAACAAAAACAATTAACTATTAAAATAAAAATTTATAAAAAGAACACCAAAAACAAAATGTAAAAAAAATAAAAATAAAAGAAAAAATTTAAATAAAATAAGAAAACATAAATAAATTATAAAAAATAACAAAATAAACAAGAAAAAAAATGTGAGAATGTAGGTTTCCAGACTTGGTCCTAATGCTAGAAACTTTTATGGATCAAAAGTGTAGATGAGGTTTTGAAACATGCAATGTTTTGAATGGACACTTCATCGATCATCAAGGACAAATGTAATCTACACCTAAAAGAGGATGTTGAAGAGAGTTGTAAAAGGGTTGTTGGAAATTGTTCAGAGAAAGAGCTAAGACTTTGTTGTAGTCCAACCTTGTACACATTGTAAACAATATTTTGTTTTAATAGAAGAGCATATTTCTCTGCATAAGAGATTTTGTGTGTATTACATGAATGAATGAATGTTTACAGTGTATGTTTGTGAATGCCATGAATGTGTGATTGTTCCCTTTGTAGTAATATACGTGATTCTCTATCTGTAGTTCTCTGAGTGTTCTAGGATCTCACGACTATTCAAGGAGTGCGCAACAGATTTGTTGAAAAACTCAGTGAAGCTAGTGCAAGGAGTGTGTTAGAAGTTTGTTTCGAGTTCATGAAGAGCGTTCTAGGTGGGAACACCAGAAAGGGTCTCAAACTGAGAAGGGAATATTGTGCAAGGAAGTGCACATCAGAGTCACTAAAGACTCTGAAGAGCCAGCGCAAGGAGTGCACACGAACTTGTTCAGGAGTTCTATGAGAAGGTTTCCAAGTGGGCACAACAGAAGGTTAATCTCAGAACGAGTAGTGCAAGACTACATAGAGAAAGAACAAGGAGTGTGCCATAGGTCAAGTGTTTCAAGTTCCAATCTCAGGAGGAAGAGCGTGAGTTCTAGGAGGGAACGGGAAATTGTTAAGGGAATAAAGGGTCGAGGCCCTATGAAGTTAGAGAAATTACAAGCTCAGGAGACATAGTGCAAGTGTGCAGAGTATTTACAAGGCATGTAGAGACCAAGAATATTTAAGTTCCATATTTATGGAGAAGTGCAAGGAGTGCGCAGGTGATCATCAAAGGTCCCATGTTTAGAAGAGATAGCACAGGTGTGCGCAGTGCCTGTGCTGACACTTAATTGAAGTGTTGAACAAGATCAGGAGGTGCAGTGGGAATAGATACCAAGGAGTCGGTCCTCTAGAGAAGATTCAAAGGCCTAGCCTTTGAAAGATTCAAAAAATTCGTTCATTAAGGGGGAGGTGAAGTTTTTGTTAGAGGAGAAGCTATATCCATCGTTGGATTGGCTATGAAAACATATCTAGACTGTCAAATCCAAGTCAAAATCAGATGAGGAGAACACAGGGAAGGAGAATAGATCCCAACAGTCGGATATGAGCACAAGGATCAACAATCGTTGGATCCAGGTAAGTAGCGCGATCGTTAACCCCTTTAAATCCTTCAAACTTCACTAGTTTGGAAATTCTCATGTGTTTGTTTTGGAGGAGACAAGTCTCTCGAAGTCCCAAATCCCAAAATTAATCTGGGTCATTGATATACGAGGGACACGTGTCCATCGATCAAGCATATCTGGAAGTATGGCATTCCGGGCAAACTGGGGCATTATTATGTGAAGGAAAAAAACTATTGAAGCTACGAAGTCCCGAATAAAACCATGGTCATTGATTATAATGCCATGTGCTAGTATATAGACCACATTTTGGGAGTACGACATAATGCAAGATTTGGTTCATCGTGTTAATAAGAGGAGAAATTCCCAAAGTTCCGATGTATGAAACAAATCCTAACCGTTGGTGCTAGGTGCACGTGGGAACATATCACATGTTTAGAGAATGGACACTACAAAGGAATTTGGATTTGAGGTGTTAAGGTGTGAGAACTCTAGAAGGCCTGAAGGCCAAACTATATCTCGACCATCCAATTGCAAGGATTTGTTGACTATCAATTGTAACCCTTCACCTCTTCATGAGTTCGAGGAAATGGAGGCGTAAATTCTTGTGGTGTGAGATCACCTAATGGCCCGAAGGCCAGAGCTCATCTCGACTGTTAGTTTTGAAAGAAACGTGGATCATGGATCCTAACCCTTCATTAGTTTGAATATCTAGAGGTGTGGTGGAGATAGGGTTCAAAAACTCTAGAAGCCCGGAGTTATGAAAATATCTCAGTCGTTAACTACTAGGGATTGTACACCATTGATCTGTGAGCCTCCAGATAGTTATCCAATTCGAGGTTCAGAGGATTTGGGGTGCGATGTTGTGAAAATATTCGAATCCCAGAGCACAAAGTAATTGTGCACCGTTAATTTGAGGTGGATGCTAGCCATCCGATTTGCTACTTCAGAGTTCGTGTATTCATGGGAGTTGCATGTTGGAGTAGGGGAGACTCTTGAAGCCTGGAGTCCTGGAAATTATGTGAGCCATAGATCATGTCACAGAGTGCGGATCATTGATCCCGTAGTTTTTCAAGTGATTCACCAATTGGGTGTTCGAAATTTTTGGAAGGTGTCAAGACTAGAACTCTTGGAGCCTGAGGCTCCAAAGAGCCGAAGTAGCACATTCTCGTTGGGCACCTGGTCATAGCCGTCAGTCACATGAGGGTTTGGGAGAAACAAAGGGGCTAGAGTCAAGATTTGAATTTTAAAGGTAAAAAGTGGTTTGGCGTACGGTTCAGTGAGAGGTCACATGGATTTCTCCGCTAAGGTCATAAGTCCCTTGAGAACATAATTTTGCGTGCGGGGAAAGGAAAAAAAGCCTATGAAAAGTAATTTTTAGTGTTCAGTAGGAGCCCGAGGGATGGTTAGGCTCCATATATGAATGATGCTTAGACCGGGAGGTCATGTGAGCCCTAGGAGGAGGTGGGGTTTTGTATCAGAATCCCTATCATATTACAAAGTATACTCCACAAAACTTTGTTGGTATCTTCGACTTGGTCATTGGCGCGTGGATAGTAAGGAGTTGAGTTTTCATGCTGTAAACCCAACTTGGAGGTTAAATACGACATCATATAACTACGAAAATGACTTACATGATTAGTGATAATCTCTTGAGGCACTATGAATTGAGTAATAATGTGATTAAAAATGGAAAGAGTTGCAGCCTTCCTAGTATTGCTATTTGTGTGAATCACGTCGACACATTTAGTAAAATAGTCTAAAATGACAATAATGTATCCATGTCCCTCGGTCAAGTGAGGGTTACATGTCATTACTAGAGATGTTAGGTGGAAAATTCTGGGTTTGGAGGTAGATGATGATATCTCTGTACCACAGATCGAAAGAGATGATCAGAAAAAGGGATTCATCGGGAATAAATTCTCCTGTCAAACTATCAGAACGATGATGACTATCATCCCAAGGATTTTATTCCAAATACATGACCTCTAAGATACTCTTTTCAGTGGGTAAATTATTATCAAAAGGATCGGGATATGCCATAGAAATAAGCCGAGAAGAGTGAGAGTACTCATCGAAAATGTGACTCATGGGGTCGTTAGTGTCAAAAACAATCATAGAAGAAGATTGAATTGCTTCATAAGATATTTCAATCGAACTAAGTGACATTCTATCGTCATAAATATCATATTTAGATGGACTCGGTACTACCCAAGGATCCTATGAGTGAAGGGATTTACTAGTATAGTCGAAATCATGTTGACATGGGAGACAGTTGGAGGAATGTCATGTGGTGGGAGTGGAAACATTCCCATAATAGATGAATCTTTCAAAAGAGCCACTCCAACATCCTCATAGGAAGATGGGGTTATTTTTATAAAAGGAACACTACGAATGCGTGAATCAGAATTAAAGTAGGAGAGTTGGTCTACCGTGACTATTTTTCCTTGATGGGGGAAACACATTACACAAAACAAAGTATATATTATGACAGACATAGCGTAAATCCAACTACGACCTAGAAGAAGATTATAATCAAGTGATGCATTGACGACTTATACTTCAAAAATTATTATTTTACCTTCTAATTCAATTGGTAGTGCAGTGAGTAACCCAAACGGTTTAAAGCCTCTACCATCAAATTCCTTGAATGTATTAGGTGATTGGTTAAGTGACAAAGAACCAATGGATTTATAATAGTTAAGAGGCATCACATAGGTCGAGGCTCCTTCGTCTATAACAATATGAAAATAATTATTTTGGAGTACAATAACTTGAATTCAGAATACAAGTTGGCGAGGGATCCTTGGAAGATGAGTTTCCAAGTCAAAGGCTATCATATTCACATCACTAGGCTCAATTACACAAATGGCTGACAATAATGATCTTCATTTGTAATGTACCCCAAATTTCCCAAATATTTTTTTTTGTTAGGGGACATTAAAGCTCCTTGACTCTTCAATACTTGTTCAAAACATAACTTTTTTCCTTTATTATATGAAGATTAAATTTATCGTTGTTGTTGGATTAAAATCATGCATTTATTTGTAATTAAGACAAGTGTGACTAGGATAGCTATCATGTTTAAGCTAAGTCATGCTATCCAAAAATATTATAGTGTGTAATAACTATGGACAATAGAATAGCATATAGTCTATCCATAATGTTTTTATTATCCAATATGATATATGTATTGCTTACTGTATCGACTATATCGAATATAGTATGAATACTACAACACTCATACTATTCCTCTCAATACATATGTTTATATGTTGTTTATCAAATAAAACAACATATGGAAATCTTAACACATACTAATATGTATATACAATTGTTTAACATATGAGATAAATCTTAACCATTATATATATCATATGGACTATTATAACAATAGCACTATTCCTAGAGTTTATATCATTATAATATGACAATCCACCACAATGTAATTCATATTATAGTGCGTGAAAGAGTTGCTATGCAAACATGTAATATCGCTACATAGGGATTGTTATAAGGTTGTCATTCCAACGAATACTTTGACATATGGTATTGAACATACACCATAACACTTATGGTTTTTCTCTTACGCCATGAACATAACCAATACGTAACAAAATTAAACCCTACCTGATTAGTGACGTGGCCTAGCATTGAATAGGTTTGAAAACCATGTTAATGGCGGAAGTCATATCGGTCTACAAACATTTACCTCTCGCTATATTCATTAAACGAAGGTCTGTATCATACTTATCGAGCTTGACACTTAGGAAGATGCTCCAATGGGGCTCGACATCTCTGAGGCTTCACATGGAAGTAGTATTGGGTGTACCCGATAACCATTACTCCTCATTGTAAGGTTTTCAAGGTCACCACCATTCATTTTTTTCCCCTTTGGTTTTGTATTCACGAAAACCTAACTTTGTGTTGTGTGTGACTCAACTTCTATGTTGTAACACTTTTCTGTACTCTCTGTATGGTCGACAAAGTGGGAAAAATCGACCCTGGTAAACAACAGACGAAGGAGAATGCCTGTCTGGTTCCTATCTACACAAGGTAAGAAAATATTTCATTGCTTCAACACTCTGTAACTCATGATTAAAACCTTTGCCTCTGTAAGTCTCTTCCTCCCGGGCTCCCTCTTGGTTTAAAGTTCTCAGGACTGGAGGATTATAGTATTTTCTCGGTTGGCTGTTGTTTTCTGCTAGTCTATCATTGTTTATGGTTCCTTCATGGATGAAAACTTTTTGACAATTACGATGTCAGTATTCCTTTGACGTTTTCCTATATCCATCAGTGTAACATTGTTAACCCTTACCATTTACACATATATTTCGTTTATTCTCTGTGGGAAATTCCTCAAACTACTCTATGGGATATCTCGTGGCTTATGCTCTGTGTAAAATATGTTAAGACAATGAAATTCATAATTGATACTTCGTGTGAGTACATATATCTATATAGTTTTAATTCCTTGTAGAGTTATGCTCCATGCGTTTATATTACCACTCTAGGGAAATTGTATTTTATACTCTGCGGGAATATGTATATATATAGGATAAATCCTCTATGGAAATTGTAGATGCACTATGTATATTTACATTACCACTATGTGGAAATTCGTAAATACACTCTACATAAATATATGGAAAAATGAATTTTCTACGAGCATTTCGTAAATATCACTTGGTATACATGGAAATAGTGAACCCTCTATTTGTAAGTTACATTATTAGTTTTGTACAGTGAATACGTACTAGGAAAAAGCAATCCCTTTGTTCATAATTTACATTATGTGGTTTATATAGTTAATACGTATCGGAAAAATTAATCCTCTCTTTCGTAAATTTCACTCTGTGTTTTATATATAGCATATTTATATATATTTATAAACCTTGACCCTCTATTTGTAATTCGTAACTTACATCCTGTAGAAAAATTATTAGTTCATTAATCACTCGAACAATATCCTTCCTATATCCTTTGGATTGCAAATAGTTTGCCTCTGTGGATTTTCCCGTGGCCACTTAAACTCTCGTCACTTAGAGTTGAATCATTTACAAAAGGGTCGGTCACTCATAGGGTTCGATCCTCATTTTACACAGTCATGATTTTGAAACTACGTAATTTTATTTAAATTTGTTTACTTATCGTGAGCAATACACAGGGATTGTATATCTATTAAAAGTGCTTCCTGTTGATTAAATCTATTCACTATCTACTGAGGAATAATTGTTCAGTCTCATTTCTCTCTCTTTTATAAGTAAAACTATTTATGCATGAATAAATTAAATTAATGATGGGTCCCTGTTTGTTTTGCGAGGGTACCCATCAACCGATTTTGGGTCGACTCCTCCTCTCCCTGGATCATGGACAGATTGTCGCACAAGCATCAATGGGGAATTGGTTCTTCACTGAACTCAATCTAAGTATTGCCTTGAATCAATCTTAATACCTAATTTCCATTTAAATTGCTAGTATAGTTCACTAAACCCTCATCTTTTCCTTTTGTAGGTTTATACAATCGAGGGATGTAGAGCAAGAAAAATCCTTTCACTCAAAAGGTATTCTAGTTCTGATCTCGGAGTACATACCTATGCATTCTTCTTAGATTATGTATACAAGTGGTAATGGAGCCTTTGGCCTATGGTACTCCACTGTAATATTTGAACCATAATTAATTGAATACATAGGTTGTTTTGTAATTAGTTTCAATTGAATACTCAGGTTGTTTTGCAATTATTTTGAACAAGGTTCATTGAATGTAACAACTAATTTTTCCATACATTTGTAGACTACTGATTCACTATTTTCTGTGGTTATTGATAATATAAATAATATGTAAACATATATGTGGATTGTTCGTCATTCTATCTTTTCTTTATGTTACGTCTACATATTTTAAATAGTAATTCAATGTATATCCAATTCAATGGTCAATAAGAACATTGAAACAGTCCTAGCTTTCCTTTATTCATGAACACAAGTATATATTTATACACTATCATTTATAACCATGTTTAATGACCACTAAGAACATACAACAGTTCTATCATTTCTTGTTGTACAAATACATATATGTGTATATAGAGTCATTTATATATATGTATAACCCTACTTAATGATTACTAGGAACATACAACAATTCTTTCATTTCTTTATGTATGATTACATATATGTGTATATACAATCATTTATATATCTGTATAACCCTATTTCATGATTAATAGAACATATAGTAGTTCTGTTATTTCTACCAAGTGAGCACATATATATGTATATACCATCATCACATAAACCATCACATTCCTAACAAGTAATAATCAAGCAGAATATTGAAAAGGAATGCAAGTATAGGTACATATTTGAAAACCTGATGTTGGGACAGAAATTGAACAATCAAGTTCAACCCAATCATAGAACAGAACAACCAAGTTTACTTGTCCTTTTCACCCCCTAGCCTGACAATGATTCCATAAGGGAAAATTGAAATGATCTTCCTTAGCTCCAATCACCTTCCACAGATCAGAAATTCCCTTACCTCATACTAACAATGTTCATAACAACAAGTAGTTTTATTTTTCCAACATACTCAACAATGTCGTGCCCCCTCCACATATTGTTTTTATATGCATCGTGTGCCTAGTTCTTTCCTTCCCTCCTTGGGAAATTCGCAGCTTTAAAACTCCTTGATTTTTAGGGGCTCCTAGTGGTCAAATCCCACAGTTTCCGCTTGTAAAAATCAGTCTTGAGGTAACTCAAATCTATTCCCCACTCATGGAGTTATGCTCAACTATTTTTAACCTCGTTGTTCCATTTGTATTCCAACATTTAATTTATAAAAAGTTTGTCTTTGACATGTGTCAAAATAAAAGAAGTTAGTTGGGCAAGTCAAATCTTTTCAGAACAGTCATAAATAATTAATTACAATAATACAATTCCAAATTTAGATTTTCCATAAATGACAAATAATTTTCATATCCGAATTTTCTAAAAACATAAATTTATTCCCAAGTACACTTAGACTTCAATATTCTAATATTTTTGGGGATATTACATCATTGCATAGGGAAATATTAGAGTATTTAGAGGGACGACATTGTATAGGGAGCTTGAGATAAATATTCTAGAATACTGTGGTTCTGAGGAAATCATTCATGTGGATTAAAAGATGACCTATGACCAACACTTTTTGGAGGTGGTCTAATCATTGTGTTTAATTTTGGTCAATCATTATGTAGAGGACCAGTAGGTGGTGGGGTAGAAGGATAATCAAGAACAAGTCCATTCGAGGAAGGATAGTATTTGGCTCATGTTGTGAATGAAACCTGTTTATCTTTATATGTTATACACATAAGTACATAAGAGTTTCCTCATGTAGAGGGTTTATCTAAAGTAACCATTTGAGTTTTTTGATATGGACAAGGACTGGGAAATACAATGAGTGTGGTTGAAGTTCCTTTAAGGACACGATTCACATCAACAGGATTTAGACAATCTTCGGTGTAATGATCCTCATTGAAAATGAGACAAGGATATTAGGGTTTACATTTTTCCTTATCTTCAATAGGTGCAATTTTCAGTTTTTCTTGTCGTTGGGTAATTTTTTTCGTTTTTCCTTTTCTTTTTTTATTATTTCCATTGTTAGTGGTTGGTGTATATTGAACCACTTTTACCTCAGAAGTATTACTAGAAGGGTAGTGGTGGGAGTTGGCTTGGGGTTGGGGGTTGCATTATAAGTCTTACTTTTATTCTCTTGATTAATAGAACCAATCACACCATCGACAGTGTGAGATTCCAAAAGAGGTGTTGGGGTACACCATCGACAGTGTGAGATTCCAAAAGAGGTGTTGGGGTTGGATTTGTGAATGAGTGAGGAGTGTGAGGAATCATATCGTATAACATGTTAGTATGAGAATGTACCAAATGAATAAATTGGGCATGGTTAATGGTTTTTTACTCAGTAACTGCTCCTCCCATAGCATTCTCTCGAGTGATAGGTCCTAGAAGATATTTAGTGAACCATTTAGCTAACAATTGATTAGGAATGTGATCTTTGATTAATCATATTCACCTTCTCCACTCATGAATATGATTGAAAATATGGGTAGAGGTGGTTTGTCAAAGTGAAGTTAAAAGTTCAATATTTTTTCCATATTGAATAGGTAGTTGAAAATTTGTGAGGAAGGCCATGGATAATGAATTAAAGTTATGAAATAATCCTCTAGGGTATTCACTGTACCACTTAGATGTGGTTCTAGTAAGAGTTATATCGAAAATGTGTAAGCATATAGAGTCATCCATCAAGGAGTTTGATGAACACCAAAGATGGAAAGTGATAACATAATTATTAGGATCATCTCCGAGTTTACCATCAAACTTTGGAAAATCCGAGGTTAATTTGGGAGGAATAATTGGCCAAAAAGGAGAGTGTGAAATGAGACCATTCATTAATCTAGACAGTCTGGTAAACCCAAAGTGGGTAACTTTGAGGAGGAAGTCATGTCGAATACCAGTAGGACCATAACCAACTTATAAAGGTGAATTATATATGGATCATATTGCAGGTTGTTGTTGGGGGTTTTGGGACATATAAGAAGGGTTAATGTCATATTTTTGAATTATTTAAAAATAAATTATTTTAAAGTTGTTATTCTAAAATTAAATTTCCATTTTTGGAAATTCGAATTTTAGATTTTTGAAGTATTTAATTATTATTTTATGACTGTTGGAAAAATGTTTGAATTGCCAACTATCCTCCTTTGAGAGACACATGTATGAGACAATTTTTTTTAATAAATTTAATGTTGGATGGAACAACGATGTTAAAAATAGATGACTACTACTCCATGAGGGGGGAACATGGTTGAGTAAACTCAAAGCTGATTTTTACAAATGTGAGAAGTTAAATTCTATCACTCGCAACCCCGAGTAATCTAGGATTTGTAAAGATGCAAATTTCCAAAGGGGGGGCATTCCTATGGTTGAGTAAACTTGAAGCTGATTTTTACAAATGTCAGAAGTTAAATTCTATCACTAGCAGCCCCTAGTAATCTAGGATTTGTAAAGATGCAAATTTCCAAAGGGGGGGCATTCCTAGGGATGAGATATATACAACATATGTGGGAGGCAGGATGTTGGGGAAAAGAAACTATTTTTTTTTTTATGAGGACATCAAGTGTGAGGCAAACAACTTTCTCAATTATTCAGTGAGAGAGTGGATAAAGAGTGATGCTCAGTTTTCCCTTATGGAATCATGGTAAGGCTAGGCCATGATGAGGACAAGTAAATTTGGTTGTTCTATATCTACAGTTGGGTGGAACTTGGTTGTTCCATTTTTTTTCCCAACATCATTATTCAAATATGTATTTTAACTCTTCCTTTCATTTTTAAGTTTTTTAATGGATGATATTATATATGTAGATAATAATCTATATAGGTGTGCCTCGTGGCCATAACAGGTATTTTAAGACATAACAAATTTGTTAAATTGGCTATTGTTTAAAATACATATTAATGTTTCTGGTGAGATTTGATTTGTCATAGTTACAATATATGTATGTAAGCTACATAATGGATCTACATAGGAAAATGAAAGCAGTTAGATTGTATCCCAACAATAATAAGTAAATTTATTGGTTTTTCGTCTGCCAATATTTATCTCTCAAACCAGAGTAGGGAAGAAAACTCTAAGATCATACAAGAGTATAAAAATAGATGAACACAAAGTTTCATATATAATTACACATATATTAAAAAAATGTCTATCCTAACAATAATAAGTAAATTGATTGTTTTTTCTTCCCTATATTTATCTCTCAAACCAGAGTAGAGAAGAAAACTCTACGATCATACATGAGTATAAAAATAGATGAACACAAAGTCCCATATATAATTACACATGTATTAAAGAAATGTCTATCTCATACAATAGATCTCATATATTATCATGCAAAAAACGTTTTATGCGAAGTGATAGGTCGTTGAAGTATAAAGGGCCTTGTAGTTTTCCTTCTAAATAAATATTATACAAATTTGGGGTTTTACATACCCATTGATCTCTGTTAACCTTTCTTTTAAATAGAATTTAAAGAATCTACATCAATTGTCTATGACAGAATAAGAACGAGTAAATCTTTTGTTGCTATGAGGAATGAAATCTGATTAAGAGAGCATTATGTAGTGGAACCCGAAGTGCCTTTTCCGAGAAGGGCGTTCTCTCCCTTCACAGAATCACAACATTCAAACTTAACCTGCAAAAGGAAACCAGTATAGGATTACTATACCATCTTAATATAATCGAAGGAATAAGATAAAACAAGATGAGAATAGGGCATGTACTTTTCTGGGGAGTGGGAATCCCTTTGATCCTTGAGAAGTGAAGTTAGCTACTGGGGAGGAGGAGTGGACACACAATACTCTCATGGGTTCCCTCGCAAGCAAAGGAACCCAACATCAAAAAGGATATCCATAAACATAAACCAAATAAAAATTACAGAGATTAATGGAAAAGATTAGTTACAAGGAAGCCCAATATGGAGATAAAAAAATTACTGTGAGTAATTGCAAAGATTTGTTCAGGTGAAGCAATTACCAGTGCCAATATAGGGTTAAAAATTATAAAGGAGTATTTACCAGTGCTAGTACAGAGATTAATTACCTAAATAATCACGAAGAGTGGTTACAAAGAACAATCAGTGAAAACCAATTATAATGTCTAACTACAGAGACAACAACAAACCCTGTAAAGGATATAGATCTACAAGTACTTCCTCAAAGTACACAGACGGATTTGCAAATTAGAGAAATTGAAATATCAAGTCGAGGAACTACAGAGACAGCAACAAACCCTCGAAGGAGATAGATCTACAACGTTTCCTCATCGAACTTAGGATGACCTCTTAGTTAATGAAATAAAAACCGAGCTCGTACATTTTGTCTGCCTTCCTTTTGCTTTGCAGAGGTCGACCGCTTTTTACTCACTTTGCGACCCAGGTTAGTGGACTGAATTCTTAGTGTTGTTTTCCGTAGATTAGGGTTTTCTTCGCTATAATTTTTAGACTTTGCGGAGTTTCAGTTTTTGTGAAACTTTCCATGGTTACGTGAGACTTTTAAAAGATTTGGCTGATCTTTGAGAAAGTTAAACTGAGCTTACCTAAATGTAGCAGCGATTTCTAGTTTTTACCGAAGTAGTTGCAGCGGCAACCATGGACTTCGCTTTAACATAAAATTTATTATTTTTGTAATTCGACTTGGGTAGGCCACAGTCTGTTGACGGCTGCTGCGAAAAATATGATATTTGACCGCGTTTGAATTGTCAAAGACGATTAGGCCGTTTTGCGTTAATCCAGTATTAAATTGATATAGTTCTGTATCAGAATTTGCCAATTCGAGAATTCTTGTTGTTAGTTAAATAAGCTAAAGTTTTACCAAATCCTTCATATTTTAGTGACTACAGAAACAACAACCAAAAAGTTCATAAAACCTTTTTATTTTCAAGTTATTATGATACTGCATTGATTTTTCAAAGTAGGTTGGTCACATATAAAAAAAGTTCAGAAGACCGGTTTATTTTGAAGTTATTATGATCTTGCATTGATAGCCTGTTGTTGAGAGGCCGTTTTCCAGCATATTTTAATTAAACTTGGAAGAGGTCCTTAATCTTATAGTGGACAATATTTTGGCAGTCTTAGGTTTTCATCCCTGGCAGTTGTATTTTGCCCAAATATATAAGATATTTAACTTGGCATGAAACTTAATTACAGTTTTTTAAGACAGTATTTGGATAGTACTTACGGTTTAAAGACTTATTGTTTTATGTTCTAA
>SNQJ01S0007086.1:337652-351323 GCA_010110895.2 Picea sitchensis
TTTTAGAGTTATATGATTAAAAATGGCAAAGCTCACCATAGTGTCTTGTTGAAGTTGCACACTTATATTTTTGGTGCAAATTTTATCTCAAATTCCATATCCAACACACAACCTTTGTAGATAAAGAATCAAAAGATTACAAATGCTTACTCGTCATATAAATAAAATCTCTTTTTCTAATCCTGAGCTAGTTTATTTTTTCTTATTTGTGTCTATATAGTTCTCTAGTTGTTTTTTAGTAAACATTACATGCATATAAGAAAAATAATGCTATATTTTGACTACATCATACCTCAAGAGGTAAAATTAAACTCTTCTATTTATTATTTCATCAATGGTTTGTTCATTCTCCACTTTTTTTTTCTAATTTTCAATTAATTTTTTTTGCAACTCAATCCTACATGAAAAATTATATAATTCTCGCTAATATTTTCTCAAACTACAACTCGTTACAACTTCTCTTTATTTGTGTCTATTCCACTCCTACAATTAATAACCACTTCGATCATAGGTTCAAACACCATTATGTCCATTATATTATGAAATGTCTAAGTGTACTTGGAGTTCTTATTTTGACCTTAGTGTCCACTTGGAGTCTTCTTTTGAGGGAGTTGTTTGCCTTGAGTCTACTTATGAGGTTGATTTGATCTCTATTGTTTGATAGTCATTCAAGGCTCACATAGTTCTTCGATGACACTCAAATTACCTTGTACTCTTCTAGGAATATAAATTTGAAGTGCACTAGGAACTTGGGAATATTATGAAATAAATCCTACAATTGTTTTGTGCATATTTATTGTGCAACCACTATGTAGAATTGATGCAAAAAATATTTCTGAGTCTCACTTCCTTGTCATATTAGAACATATTTAAACTTTTACATGTTCTCATGGATGGTGCATTTTTCTTCATATTCGCATGGGGTTTCAAATTAAACACATTTTCTTACGTGTTCCTAGTGTGTTTCTTGGACACACACCAGTTGGTTATCTACGTTTAAGTAGGGGAATACCTTTTTGGAAATTCTATTTTCTAGCATGATTGAACTCCAATTGTGATAATAGTTACTAATATTCAAACCAAATACAAATCTTGTCTTAATTTCTTGTTTTATTATTTTATTGAAACTATTTTTATTTTTACTGGTTGGAGTAAGGGAAATTATGCCTCACGACATGACCATATGTTACTACTCTTAAGATCAATTGACCTATGATGTTGGATTCTTGAAGTGAAAAGACTCATTTGTAATATTTTTTTCTGTTGGGTGAGATACTCATTTCTTTCACCCCTTGGATTTTTAGGTTGAATTCGCATATCATTTGGTTTGAGTATGAAATAGACATCTGTTTAGGGTCTAATATTTTTGTTCCAATTTCAAATTTAGTTATTTTTTTTAATGAACATCAAATATATATAGCCTTTTATTGAAGGAAAGGAACCTAAAAAGAATTATTTAGGGTATTGTATATACAATCTAGTTTATAAGACACTTATGTCTTGCATAATAATTGATATAGTCTATATAATTTCCATTGTAGTTTTTATTTGGTTCTTTTCTTTAGTAAGTTTTTTTATGAAGTTGATGTTAGAAAAAATAACCAACTATCTCAAACTATTATTATCTAAACCAAATTTTCTCTTCTTGATTTAGATTCTTGTATTCTTATTAGTATGCATATGACTACATCCTTTTGGGTCCTTTTCGCCAAAACAATTTCCCCAAACACTCTCTTGATGAGCCTTTGAAATATTCTCTTATATTACCATTGGCAATTTTGGGCATAATTGTGAAAATCCATTTGACGATAAAAATCTCCCAAGTAACATCCATAGATGGAATTTTAGTATTACCATAAATTTGATTGAATAAATTTCCTATATAGAATAGCGATCAACCACAAAAAAAATTAGTATAATTTTACTAGGGATTCCGTTGCATTGATAGTCATGTTATAGTGACAAAATTATCATAATTTATCGAAACATTAATATATAATTAATAGATATTTAAAGAACCTTTTTTTAAATAAAAATATTGTATTACCTTTCCTCAAAAAAAACCATACATGTCTAATTGTACACTATAGCATGCCAATTGTTCTACCAACACAGTGGAAAAAAAAACGCGTGGACAAGATGACTGATCATTGTTCCAAAAATTTAAGAAAAGAGACAATTGTCGACATACATACATGGGGACTTGCCACCTATTCTGTCACAAGCGTAGAAACCAGAATAGATGGTGGATTGAGTGTCGCGACCACCTATCTAACTTAAAATAGAGACTTTCTTAATAAAAAAATGTAAAAACGTAGTAATTAAACCAGAGAAAAAAAAAACATGTGAAAGTGATAGACATGGGGTGAACCTGGGCGTTCATCTTGGCGATGTCGGAAGACAAAAGGCTGACAGCAAGTCATGAACTGAATCTTCTCAGGATCGCTTGACAAAGATTCATATAGGGCATCCAAACGCTTGTTGATGATGCTTTGGCGGTGTTGCTTCTCTTCAAGGTCCTTTATCATCTCAAAGATCAAGACAAGGTGGTCTTCCGTAAGTTTTCAAGAGATTGGATATGGGTGAGTTTGTTCATCATATTCATCATCATGATCCTGTTAATCATCAGGGTCTTCATCCATGGTAGCAATGAAGAATTTGTTTGGAGTGGCATAATCTGTGGCAAGGTCCTTGTCCATGGTCGCGGCCGAATTTTTTCCCGAGCGTTCCTCTGGAGGAGAGAATTCTTCTTCCATAATGCATCTTGTTTCGATTCGCTCCTGGAAAGGGGTGGTGGTGCAAGTGGAAAGTCGGTTCTCCAAGGAAGTCGATGGAAGGAAACGCAAAATTTCATCCCAATTGGGTGGAATTTCTTCTTCCATCAGGCGCCCACCATGGAGACCCTTTGTACTGGAAGGACGGGCTCTCATTCATCTTGTTCAAACCAATTATGATCAAAAGAACCTGGGTGGTCCGAGTCGCCTAGTATGAGAGCTAGATATGTTTGTCTCAGGAATTTTTGTTTGCTAAACCGACTGTAATAGGCTAACCCTCATCAGGGATTCCCTCTCTCAAGAGGCATGTCTTAGTAGAGCATCAAGAGGATGAAAACACCAACAGTGAGAGTTAATTCATGGAGAAGAAAAAGAAAAATGATATTGTGCATAACGCCCAAGTTCCACAGATAAAACTTCCCATAGGACAAAAATACCACTAGGACGAAGGATTTGATGTCTCTGGTAGGAATTAGTGCAGGAGTAATAAAGATTATCAATTTTGTACTGATGTTGAGGAGTCAATCCTAGGTCTCCATTAATGCCCAACGTACTAAACCTTGGTGCTCATGCAAACTAACCATCGTGACTCGACATGGGAGGAGGGTGGTGAGGAGTGGCTTTAACTACCCTCATATTCACCCCATCCAATGACACGTGTAGTCCATGTGTCACCCCATATGGGGAAAATAACCTAATTTTTTGAATTGTACTTTTAAAATTAATTCTTGAAGTTAATTTTAACAAATGGGTATCATTTTAGGATGTTTATTAAAGATTCAAACCCGTCAAACTTTGCACATAGAAGATCAAAATCAGGGAATTCACCCCTAACCCTATAATCTAAAAAACCTAACCCTTATGAAATTTATCACACTTAATATATAATATTTAATATTTATAAAAACTATTACACCTAACTACGATGATCAGTATAACCACTAACCCCTAACCATTTATGAGCCTTGAAACCTGAGCAATATAGCATGCAACTTATAACTAGTATCCATATATCCCTATAATATGTATAACCCTAACCTATAACCCTTATAACTTATAATTCTTAATCACTATAACCACTATCTGCTAGCCACTATATCCTCTCATTATTAATCACTATAAAGACTAAATTCTAGCCATTGACCCCTAAATCTGTAACATCATGCTCTGACACACTGAGAAAACTTATTCTTTGAGGACACTTGCTCACAAGTGATCCGGATTATTATGCTATTAAAAATTTTGACTTTGATTATGATGCGTTATGGGTTGATGACATGTTGTTTTACTACATTGACATAGACAAGTGCTATTGACTCGGTTTTACTGAGTGTGAAGGGTTTTGGACCTTGGATGCAGAGGAATTGATGGAACCCCTTGGACTTTGGATCGAGTCAAAGAGTGTGCCATTGGGGTTTGATTGTTTTACTGTGATATTAGTGCATTTGACTGGATGATATGATAGGGATATGTTCTGACATGATTTGTTGATGATGTAGTGACGATAGCTTACCGACCAGACTCACATATGGAGTAAAGGGGTCACACACGACTACCAGAGAGGTTGAGGGAGAGGTGTGGAGAGAAACCCTACAACAGCCTATTAGCACTCCCACCATGGCTCGAACTATAGGTTAATGATTACCTACTTTGAGAGGACCCACAATGTCGTGAGGGAAGACTGTGATAGTCGTTCATGATGATTCTAACGGGCGCACAATAAGGTGGGGGCCTTATTCCTTAGAAGCCCTCAGTCTTCCACAAGTTCACCTGGCGGAGTGTTGACTCTAGGGGTTATTGATGTCTACCGAATCAGTCAAGAGGCGAGTGGTACCCTTGGAGCACGTAGTGCATCCTGAAGGGCACGTCGCGCAAAGGAATAGATGAGGCGAGTGGCAGCCTTAGAGCACCTAGTGCGTCCTAAAGGGCACGTGACATTGTTGATGATAGAGGGATGAACCTAGATGGCCCTAAGACAAATAACATGTTAAGTAATTTTTAAAATGAACTCCCTAATTAAATATCGCCCAATACGAAATTTAAGGCCTAAGTCTATATTACACTAATGGTAAAATTTTGTCTTCTATAAAAAAAAATTGTATTAAAAATAATAAAAATAAAAACAACTTAAATAATAATTATGATCTTCGTTAATCTTGTAACATGAAGGGGGTAAAAAATTTAATTTATTCATAAAAGGTTAAATTATGTTGGATTAAAATTAAAAAGGGAATTAATTGTTTTATTACCTTAATAAAATTAAAATTATACTAATTAAATAAGAAAAGGAGAAAGGGCTTCAATTTTCACACACGCCTTTTTAGAGTTCTAAGTAAAGGGGAAAAGGGGAAAAAAAGGCTAGGAAAGAGGTAACATAAAAGGAAAAAGGAGAACTTAAGGGGAAAAAGTTGAAGGTCAACTTAGTAAAGAATCTACCATTTAAAAGAGCTAATTTTAATTAGTAAAGAATCTACCATTTAAGAGCTTCTAATTTTAAACTGAATTAGCAATTTAATAAAAGGGAAAGCTATTAAAACCTGTAAGAGAATTTGGGGACACCTAGGAGTGATTCTAGGAGTAACTCTAGGTGGGTGAGGGAAACAAAGATAACTACTTAATTAAAGAAATTAATTCATGGAGGATTGTAGGGGATGGGGGACACTTGTACAAAGAGGAATTTTTAGGAATTTTTTTTAAAACTTTAATTAAATGAGATTTTAGGAAAGAAAGGAAGTTCGAAACTCTATAAAATAAAGGGAGGAGAAGGAGGAAGGACCATCTTCTGTTTGTGTAATGTTACGCTACAGAAATATTGAATTGACTAATTTACTTGTGGGAGTTGGGATACCCATCTCGGAGAGGAGTGGTAGCTCGGCCTTGCGAGGCGAGCTGGGAGCTAGACGAAACCTCAGGATAGTGTGTGTGGCCCATTTTCAGCTCGGGTGGCTAAGGGGGAAGAAGAGTACCCCTAGCATTGGCTGGGAGGCATCGATGAGGTCTCGACAGTCAATGAGCGGGATTTGCACAGAGCGCGGGACACCAATCAGAGCGGGCAATCAGGCAATGGTACACTTATCATTTTTTTGTGGTAGAATGTATTAGGACTTATGCTTGGATCTGCGTATTTAGTGGAGAAGTAAACTGAGTTATCTTTAAAAATTTGATAACTGAAATTTGCTTAGCCTAGCTTGATGATTGTTCACTCCCATGGCCTTAGTTCCTGCATGACTTGACAACCCTGTGGTATTGATTGGACCTTGAGGTTGTTTAGCCTTCGTCCCTAGCTCACCAGTCCTCACCTGAGAAGTCCTCCACAAGCTTGATCTACGATCGTCGCCTTAGCGTTAAAATACCTATGGATCTCAACGCCATGCTTTCCTGTGCAAGGATGCTGAGCGAAGGACGAACCTGTTAGCCCACTAACCTTATTGTTTTTCCTTGGCTGATTGTTTGGCTTGCGCCTTCTCACTAAAGTACCTCTGCATATGGATTTCCTTGCGTCCTTGTTGGTTTACCTCTGCGCTCTTGGAGGGTATTTTATTCTCACTAATTTTCATGACAGATTCTAGCTCGATAGAAAAATCTCATTGATGTCCTCTTGAATGAATGTGTTTCCTTTTTAAATTAATGTATCTATGATTAACTCATTATTTGACTATTACCCTTGTTGTCAACATTATCCTCTCTCTGCTTTGCATTTCACTTATAATTTGACTACCTATTCCTCCATTAGATAGTTAGACAACAAATGCATAATTTACAGATAGTAATTATATATATGTGTTTTCCTATAGTTTGTTGAAATTGCATACAAATAGCATATATAATTGTTTAGAGATGTATATATATGATGGTATAACCCGTGTTATTCAACCACAATTTACTTAATAGCTGTGTATTACCCACAATGATTTTTTCCCTATATGTCTGTGTTCTCCCACCTTACCCCCAACGATTTTCGTCACCAGGAAAGCCTTGATGACTGCATTTTTTTAAAATAACCTGTAGATGACCGCGAGTGAATGAGAGCCATAGCTTTATGCCCAACAATTTATGGTTACTGTTCTTCTAAATTCTATGAGCAAGGATTTAGTTCTGTCGTGGAGTCAACGTTAATTCTTAATGCATGCACATAATTATACCATGTTCTTGTTTTTGCACAACAATACATTCCTAAATTTTGTTATTGTAATATATATACCGGCACAAGGATATATTATTGATTTTGTTATTATAAATTCTATAAAATGTGCCCACCTCAGGCAATGTTAAATTCATTTATAAATTTATCACTACACAACAACTTCGTAATGATTTTTGATCGATGCCGACAATGGCGATTTTGAGTGACAGCGAATTTATTTGCTTGTGACTTATTTAATCTTAGACAACGATTTGGATACTATGATTGATGTTGTGATTGCCTTGATAATGCCAGTTGGAACTGCATTTGTTACCTTAATGAACAAATTTTTATCTGCTCAATGAATTCTGCAGGCTTTGCGATTTAATGCTCGCAGTGTTTTCTTTTCATTCTTGGAGGTTTTCTCCATCTTCCAATGGCCAAAACGAGCCCAAACCCACCTTGCCTGCATTTTTAAGCTTTTAATGCAATTTTGTGTTGGACTGCGTATTGTTTTTCATCCTGGAGTTATTATCTTAAAAACTTTTTGTGGCCAAAACGTGCATAGGCTCCCACCCTTCCACCTATGATTTTTTTGTGACTTACCCTCTTTACCCTAATGCCCTTGTATTCTCCCAACAATTGGGTCCCTGCCTCTCGACCTTTCCCCACCTTTAATGCGACTGCGACATCGACCCCGCATTCTACCTATTCTGGCAGAAAATTTTTAAATGGTAATATGTGAATAGCTTGGGGAGGATTGTGTGGCGTTATCATAATTTTTAATCATCTGAATATCACTTTCATTTACCATAGAGTGGAAGTGATTTGATATCGCAGAGATGTCAGAATGGAAGCAGTAAATGGAAACGCGGTTTCCTTGTTGTTTATGAAATTCATGAGTAACAGCGGCGTGGATATTTTTATATTAGTATAATGCTTTAATGAAGGAGGTTGTGACTACAACTGTAATTAAAATAGCCAGCGTACCCACCTTTTTGTGATTATATCAATACTATAACAGTTAATTTGATTAATAATATTAAATCGTTTTAAAAGTTTTGCCTTAGTAGAATTTGTCTTACTAGGAAAGGTTTAATCCTTACCTTATTTTCTTTTAAAAGTTTTATCGCAGTTCAAGGTGTCTCTGCATAAAACAAACAAGTTACCCTTCTATTTTTTTTTATTTTAATAAATAAGGTGATCAAATTTAGTATAAATAAAACACCTCTACTAATTTATAATTGAGACCTATGCCAAGACAAGAATAAATAAAATAAATAAAAGAAAGAATTGTATGTTTAGCAATTGGTCTAGATTTGAGTGCATATCTACCTTAAATTTTGTCATATACCAAAATGTGAACTATATTAAGAATATCATCAAAAATGGAAAAGTGAATGGAAAATTGTTGGAGTCATGGTTATGTAGCTCTTAATTCGTTTACGTCTTGAATTGATTTGATAGTCGTATCGCGTCACGAATAAATGAGAAACATGGGTGATTATGTAATTTTCCTCTTAGCGCTCTTAAAACAAAGTGGGTTACTCTTGCACCATTAAAATATGTGGAAGCATGAGCGAATTGTATAGTTATAATAGAATTTATGCATCATGAAATTGTAGGGGGTGAGACTGATTATGTAATTGTTTACCTTGCTCCATGAATTAATTGATATTTATTTTGCATCACGATATGTATGGATGGTCAAGGTTGTAGTTACTTCTTCCGCCACTAAAAATGTTAGCTACTATTGAATTTAATGAATGATTAATTTCGTGCCTTGAAGTAAAGTAGATGACTACCTTTGCACCTTGAAAATAAAATAAACTTGATTACATTGTGCAGAAAATTATGTTGTTTATGATGGATTTAGTAATCAAATTCTCTTTCACCTTGGAATTTATGTGATGTGTGATTGACTCATAGAACACTATCGTGCAATGATCATCGTTGATTTTTTTGTCTTAGCATATTTAGTTTTGGTCTTGATTGTGTCGGGTGGGAAGTAGACACCTCCTTGTTCCTCAGAATAGTTGCCAGCACTGAGACCTTAAATGGTCAAAATCAATGGGAACCTAGGCTTGAGCATTTCTTATGTGTCCTGGAGGTCCTAACCATTGCAAGGTAGGATGGGTAGACAATCATTATTGTTCTTGTTAGGTCGTTGTGTTGTGGTTGCGAGAGTTGCTCGCATAGTGTTCGTCATCGTGTTGCGTTGTTGAATATAAGGTCATATGTACCTTCCTACACACACACAGAGAAGAAAAAAAGAAAAAAAAAATTGCACTTGATAGAAGAGGCTTGATGTCATGACGAACGGGAGGTTCATTACATATGGTATCAAAGCAGGTTCAACCTGCGACTTGGGATCACTACGGCTTTCATTGGTATGTTTTGATTATACTATTGCTAATCAATTGGATTTGTATTCGTGCAGGTAATCATGGTTAGAGGACGTTGCAGAGGTAGACGATGAGGTGCTAGAGGTGGAGGCGCGACGCCTCCAGTAGAATCCACGCCTGTGGGGTCTAACCCCCAGGGAGACAAGCAGGTTCTCGGACAAGAGAATATAGCAGTTAGTGATGTAATCGAAATGATGAGATCTTTTCAGCGCATGTCCGAGGCACTAATCATTCGTTTGGACAGAGATGAGGCCAGGGTGTCAGCACGTGCTGAGGTTCCACCTTGCACTCCAGTCGGTACTATTAGCATTCACTGTGAACTCGAGAAGGTCAAATTTCTTGAGTTCTTTGGTGCCCCAGATGGCGCAGCTGCTAAGGCATGGTTGGAGAACATGGCGATGTGCTTCACACTTCATGATTATACCTCCAACATGAAGGTATGCATGGCAGTATTTCAACTGAAGGGGAGCACTCTTCTATGGTGGAAGACGCTCCTACCACAACTGAACATGGTCGTCGAAGACCTATCATGGGAACTGTTCGAGGAATGGTTCCTAGAGAGGTACCTTTCAGAGGAATTCATTGAGCGTCACCTCAATGAGTTCAACACCTTATGACAGGGAGTTCGTATGGTTCCTGAGTACGAGGCCCGTTTTATGGATCTACTTCAATATGCTCCACACCTTAACACCGAGAAACTTAAGCTCAACAAGTTCGTGTTCGGCCTTAATAGTGGCCTACGTGCCAAGGTTAGGATTTTGATGCCTGAAACCTTGCATGATGTCATCTAGAAGGCCCTCATAGCGGAGGAGGAGCTTATCAACGGGGGTCAGACCAGGATTCTAGTGAGACTAGCAGGGTAGGTGCCATCTAGAGAACAACAGCATCAGACACCAGCTAGACATACGCCAAGATATCGTGTCTTCCAGAGGGGATCCACTTTCCGTACACCTAGACACTCGTCGCCTCAACAACAGACACCTTATCGGGGACCATAGCATCAACAACAACGTCGACCATAGCAACAACAGTTTAGGCTTGTTCAACAGAATAGACCAAGGTTTCAGGTCGGTGGGCCATCATCATATACTTTGGGTACTAGGAATACTGGGCTGAAGAAGGGGTGTTGGACATGTGGGGAGCCACATTACCAGCGTGACTGCCCTGTAGAGAGGACTAGAGCATCTGGATCAGCCAGACCCACTACCGTGGGAGATATGGGCAAGGCCCATCGGATTCATGTAGCGGTAAATAACCGCCAGGAAGAGCACCAGTCGACTGTACTCGAGACGACAGGTATTGTCGTTGACCATACCCTTAGTATTTTTATAGATCCCGGTGCTACCGAGAGCTTCATTTATGGTGTAGTGCTAAAAAGAATTAAGGTAAAGGCAGTCGAACAAGATGAGTTTAGCTTCGTGGAGATGGCTTCAGGAGCCAAACAAAAGGTTGGAGGAAATTTTACGGGATGTATCCTTAACCTGGGAGAGTTTGTCACCAGGGCCAACCTGTACATCACGATCTTAGGATCTTATGATGTCGTGATTGGTATGGACTGGTTGGAATCACATGAGGCAATACTCAATTGTAAGACGGAATGGTTGAGCTTGGTTGATGAAGAGGGATAGAGACGTGTGATTGTAGGATGGAACCAGGGAATTTCCCTGAGGTTCATCTCTTCCTTGCAACTTCGGAAGAGCATGCGCAAGGGATGAAGATTTATGTGATCCTTGCGTTAAACGAGAAGGGAGTAGTAGAAGGTTGAGAACACCTTTCGGTGGTGAGAGAGTTTGTCAACGTGTTTCCAGAGGAGTTACCTGGGATGTCATCGGAGAGGGAATTGGAGTTTACAATAGACCTAAAATCGGGGACTGAACGGATAGCAATAATGCCTTATCAGATGTCGACCTCAGAGTTACAAGACTTAAAAATGAAACTGAAGGAGTTGTTGGACCTAGGACTAATACATCCTAGTGTGTCACCGTGGGGTGCACCAGTTATTTTCATACGAAAGAAGGATGGATTGTGGAGGCTCTGCATTGACTACTGTCAACTGGACAAGGCTACGATCAATAATCAGTATCTGTTGCCGAGAATTGATGATATGTTCGATCAAATGAAGGGTGTGACGGTGTTCTCCAAGATCGATATGTGATCAGGGTATCACCAGTTACGGATCAAGGAGGATGACGTCCCTAAGACAACATTTAAGATGAGGTTTGGACATTACGAATTTATTGTTTTATCGTTTGGACTGGTAAACACCCTAGGGGTATTTATGAGTTTGATGAATGGGATGTTCTGCGAATACTTGGACAAGTTCTTCCAAGTATTCATTGACGATATTTTGATTTACTCCCAGACGACAGAGGAGCATAACGGGCACTTGTGCTTGGTGCTGCAACGCCTGTGAGAGCACAAATTGTATGGGAAGTTATCCAAATGCTCATTTTATCAATCGAAGATTAACTAGTTAGGGCATGTCATCTCCGACGAAGGCATCGTCGTGGATCCAGCAAAGGTCAAGCCTATCATGGAATGTCCTGCGGCGACGAATGTCTCGGAAGTGCATAGCTTCATGGGTTTAGCAGGATACTTTTGGCAGTTCATCGAGGGATTTTCGAAGATCGCAAATCCGATCACGGAATTGCAGAAGAAAAAAAAGAAGTTTGTTTGGACTGAGAAATGCACGGAAGCATTTCGGAGGCTCAAGGAGTTGTTGGCAACAACACTAAAACTAAATATCCCTAACATGGACATTGACTTCTTGGTATGCACTGACGCATCCAAGGAGGGCTTAGGTGGGGTCTTGATGCAAGATGGACGAGTGATTGCTTACATTTCGAGGAAGCTGAGAAGGCATGAGGATAACTACATGATGCATGATTTGGAGTTGTTATTCATCGTATATGCCTTGAAGGTTTGGAGACACTACCTTGTTGGATGAAAATTTGAACTAAAGACTGACCATTGTGGACTACAACACGTAGTTATGCAAAGTGACCTAAACGCACGACAACAACGTTGGTTGGAATTGCTTAGTGAGTACAACTTCCAGATTACTTACATAAAGGGAACAGTGAATCGAGTGGCGGATGCATTGAGTTAGAGACTACGCATCTTTTCGGTGTTGTCTCTTCAGACGAATCTACGTGAAAAGATTATAACTTTATAATGTGACGATGACTGGTACAAAGAGGTCGAGGGTTTTATCGGACAAAACACAATCATGGTACCACGATTTGAAGGATTTTCATTTGATAGTGATGGATTATTGAGGTTTAAAAATCAGATCTACTTACCACCGAATGATGAGTTGAGGATGTTGATCCTGAGCGAGGCTCATAGAGAAGTTTACATGGCTCACCTGGGAGTCACGAAGATGAGGGCAGACCTTAAACCCTTATTCTTCTGGAAGGGAATGAAGGCAGACATAGTTAACTATATGGCTAGATGTCTAGAATGTCAGTAGGTAAAGGCTAAACATAGACACCCAACAGGATTACTACAACCACATGCTATTCCGGAATCGAAATGGGAGGTTATTTCGATGGATTTTATTGTTGGATTGTCACAAATGGCAAGGAGACACGACTCGATTTTCGTAGTAGTAGACACTCTGACGAAGAGTGCTCACTTTATTCCTGTGCATACGACGTATCAAGCACCTGACATAGCTAGAGTTTTCATCAGTGAGATTGTGAAGTTGCATGACGTGTCTAAGAGGATTATATCCGATCGAGGATCAGTGTTTATTGGATGATTTTGGATGAGATTCCAAGAGGTGTTGGGAACCCAACTTAACTTTAGTACTGCGTATCACCCGGAGACTGGCGGTAAGACCAAACGAACGAACCAAACCTTGGAAGACATGTTGCGCATGTACGTGAATGACCAACAAAAGCGTTGGGAAGAATTCTTTCCACTAGTGGAGGTCGCTTACAACAACAGTTACCAGAGCACCATTAAGATGGTGCCTTTCGAGTTTCTTTACGGGAGACCGTGTCGTATGCCTTTGAGTTGGGATTGGCTTGAGGATAGGGTCCTAGTGGGACCAGAAGAAATCCATAAAATGGAAGAGCAAATGCAAAAAATAAGACAAAAGATTAAAGAAGTGAAGGATCGACAGAAGAGTTATGTCGATGCGCATCGTGTCGACTGTAGTTACAAGGTCAGCGATCGAGTCTTCTTGCGGGTCAAACCACATAAAAGTTTAGTCAAGTTTTGGAAGGAAGCTAAACTCTCTCCTAGGTTCGTGGGACCTTTCGAGATTGTGGAGAGAAAGGGGCCCGTGGCCTATCGAATAACCTTGCCTGATTCTTTGAGGTGTATGCATGATGTTTTTCATGTATCTGTTTTGAGACATTAT
>SNQJ01S0007086.1:357303-369503 GCA_010110895.2 Picea sitchensis
GAGGTAACATAAAAAGGGAAAAAGGGGAACTTAAGGGAAAAAGAGGAAAGTCAACTTAGTAAAGAATCTACCATTTAAGAGCTTCTAATTTTAAACTAAATTAGTAATTTAATAAAAGGGAAAGCTATTAAAACCTGTAAGAGAATTTGGGGACACCTAGGAGTGATTCTAGGAGTAACTCTAGGTGGGTGAGGGAAATACAGATAATTACATAATTAAAGAAATGAATTCATGGAGGATTGTAGGGGATGGGGAACACTTGTACAGACAAGATTTTTTAGGAATTTTTTTTTAAACTTTAATTAAATGAGATTTTAGGAAAGAAAGGAAGTTTGAAACTCTATAAAATAAAAGGAGGAGAAGGAGGAAGGACCATCTTCTGTTTGTGTAACGTTACGCTAAAAAAATATCGACTTGACTCATTTACTTGTGGGAGTTGGGATACCCAACTCGGAGAGGAGTGGTAGCTCGGCCTTGTGAGGCGAGCTGGGAGCTAGACGAAACCTCGGGATAGTGTGTGTGGCCCATTTGTAGCTCGAGGGGCTAAGCGAGAAGAAGAGTACCCCTAGCATTGACTAGGAGGCACCAGTGAGGTCTCAATGGTAGGCAAGCGGGAGTTGCACAGAGCACAGGATGCCAATCAGAGCGGGCGATCGGGCAATGAAACGCTCATCATTTTTGTGTGGTAGAATGTATTAGTACTTATGTTTGGATCTGTGTATTTAGTGGAGAAGTAAACTGAGTTATCTTTAAAAATTTAATAACTGAAATTTTTTTAGCCTAGCTTGATGATTGTTGACTACCATGGCCTTAGTTCCCGCATGACTTGATAGCCTATGTTATTGACTCGACCTTGAGGTTTTTTAGCCTTCATCCCTAGTTCACCAGTCCTCGCTTGAGAATTCGGTGAGGAGCCTGATCTACGGTCGTCACCTTAGCGTTAAAAGACCTATGGATCTCAACGCCCTGCTTTCCTGTGCGAGGATGATGAGTGAAGGACGAACCTGTTAGCTGAGTACCCTTGTTGTTTGTCCTTGGTTGATTGTTTGGCTTGCACCTTCTCGCAAAAGTACCTATGTGTATGGATTTCCTTGCGTCCTTGTTGGTTTAACTCTGCACTCTCGTAGGGTATTTTATTCTCACTAATTTTCATGACAGATTCTAGCTCGATAGAAAAATCTCATTGATGTCCTCTTGAATGAATGTGTTTCCTTTTTAAATTAATGTATCTATGATTAACTCATTATTTTATAGTTACCTTTGTTGTCAACATTATCCTCTCTCTGCTCTGCGTTTCACTTATAATTTGACTGCTTATTCCTCCATTAGATAGTTAGACAACAAATGCACAATTTACAGATAGTAATTATATATATAGGCGTTTTCCTACAGTCTATTGAAATTGCATACAAACAACGTATACAATTGTTTAGATATGCATCTATATGATTGTATAACCCTTGTTATTCAACCATGATTTACTTAATAAATTTGTATTACCCGCAGAGATTTTTTCCCTATATGTTTGCATTCTCCCACCTTACCCCCAATGATTTCCGTCACTAGGAATGCCTTGATGACTGTGTTTTTTTTAAATAACCTATAGATGACTACGAGCGAATGAGAGGCATAGCATTATGCCCAAAAATTTATGGTTACTATTCTTCTAAATTCTATGAATAGGGATTTAGTTCTGTCGTGGAGTCAATGTTAATTCTTAATGCATGCACAGAATTATACCATGTTCTTGTTTTTTCACAACGATACATTCCTAAGTTGTATTATTGTAATATCTATACCGGCACAACAATGTGTTATTGATTTTTTTATTATAAATTCTGTAAAATACGCCCACCTTAGGCAATGTTAAAGTTATTTATAAATTTATGACTACACAACAACTTCGTAATGATTTTTTATCGATGTCGACTGTGGCAATTTTGGGTGACAACGAATTTATTTACTTGGGACTTATTTACTCTTATACAACAATTTGGATACTATAATTGATGTTGTGATTTCCTTGATAATGCCAGTTGGAACTGCATTTGTTACCTTAATGAATGAATTTTTATCTGCTAAGCGAATTCTCCAAGCTTTGTGATTTACTGCTGGCAGCGTTTGCTTTTCATTCTTGGAGGTTTTCTCCATCTTACTATGGCCAAAATGAGCTTGAACCCACCTTCCCTGCATTTTTAACCTTTTAATGCGATTTTGTGTTGGACTGCATATTGTTTTTCATCCTGGAGTTATTATCTTAATTTTTTTGGGGGGGGCAAAATGTGCACAGGCTCCCACCCTTCCAACTGTGAATTTTTTGTGACTTACCCTCTTTACCCTAACACCCTTGCAGTTGCGCAATGATTGGCTCACTGCCTCTCTACCTTTCCCCACCTTTAATGCGACTAGGACATCGACCGTGCATTCTACCTATTTTGGCAGAAAATTTTTAAATGGTAATTGGTGAATGGATTGGGGCGGACTTTGTGGCGTTATCATCATTTTTAACCTTCTGAATAGAACTTTCATTTACCATAGATCGGAAGCGATTTGATATGGAAGAGATGTCAGAATGGAAGTAGTAAATGGCAGCGCGGTTTCCTTGTTGTTTCTGAAATTCCTGAGTAACAGTGGCGTGGCTATTTTTATATCAGTATAATGCTTTAATGAAAGAGGTTGTGACTACAGCTGTAATTAAAATAGCTATCATACCCACCTTTTTGTGATTATATCAATACTATAACAGTTAATTTGATTAATAATATTAAATCGTTTTAAAATTTTTGCCTTAGTAGAATTTGTTTTACCAGGAAAGGTTTAATCCTGACCTTATTTTCTTTTAAAAGTTTTATCCCAGTTCAATGTGTCTCTGCATAAAACAAACAAGTTACCCTTTTGTTTTTATTTATTTTAATAAATAACATGATCAAATTTAGTATAAATAAAACACCTCTACTAATTTATGATTGAGACCTATGCCAAGACAATAATAAATAAAATAAATAAAAGAAAGAATATATATGTTTAGCAACTGGTCTAGATTTATGTGCATATCTACCTTAAATTTTGTCATAGACCAAACTGTGCACCATATTAAGAATATCATCAAAAATGGAAAAATGAATGGAAAATTGTTGGAGTCATGGTTATGTAGCTCTTAATTCGTTTGCGTCTTGAATTGATTTGATAGTCGTATTGCGTCACGAATAAATGAGAAGCGTGGGTGATTATGTAATTATCCTCTTAGTGCTCTTAAAACAAAGTGGGTTACTCTTGCGCATTAAAAGATGCAGAAGTATGAGAAAATTGTATAGTTATAATAGAATTTATGCACCATGAAATTGTAGGGGGTGAGACTGATTATGTAATTGATTACCTTGCTCCATGAATTAATTGATATTTATTTTGCATCACGATATGTATGGACAGTCAAGGGTGTAGTTACTTCTTCCGCCACTAAAAATGTTGGCTACAGTTGAATTTAATGAATGATTAATTTTGCGCCTTCAAGTAAAGTAGATGACTACCTTTGCACCTTGAAAATAAAATAAAGTTGATTACATTGTGCATGAACTTCTACCGCTTATGATGGATTTAGTAATAAAATTCTCTTGCACCTTGGAATTTATGTGACATGTGACTGACTCATAGAACACTATCGCGCATTGATCATCATTGATGTTGTTGTCTTAGCATATTTTGTTTTGGTCTTGATTGTGTCGGGCGGGAAGTAGACACCTCCTTGTTCCTCAGAACAGTCGCCAGCCCTGAGACCTTAAATGGTCAAAATCGATGGGAACCTGGGCTTGAGTGTTGCTTATGTGTCCTGGAGGTCCTAACCATTGCAGGGTAGGACGGGCAAGCAATCATTCTTGTTCTTGTTAGGTCATTATGTTGTGGTTGCGAGAGTTGCTTGCGTAGTGTTCGTCGTTGTGTTGAATTGTTGAGTATAAGGTCATATGTACCTTCCTACACACACACACATAAGAAAAAAAAATGCACTTGATAGAAGAGGCTTGATGTCATAATGAACGGGAGGTTCGTTACAAAATCTACTAAGTACTAACCAACCAACAACTATTATTTGATAATGAATATTTTCAGAGTTACCTTCAATTATGAAGTATTTTCTAAATCTAAATTGTGTCTAAGTTTTTTTCCCCAAAGTGTTGAACTAGAAAAAAATATTAGGCATAGTTTACTTATAGAAAATCCTCCACAACCATTAAACATTAAACAAATAAACACTAGTCCTATAACCACTATCCCATAAAATTGATAAACATTAATATTTATCCCACCAACTGAATAACCTACTAACCACAAACCCATTATTTCATTAGTTAAGAACTTCTAACTTACTAATCCATAATTGCACTAAGCACAAATGCCTAACATTTACCTTCTAAACCACTAAACTAGTAATAATTGATATGTATTCCATTAATAACTAACCCTAACTCCTTATTGACAAATATCCCATAAATCCTAAATACTCTCACTATCCCGTATCCCCTGACCCATTGAACCACAAACAACTACCAATAGCACACTAACACAAACCCCATAGTTTTTTACATATTATCCAACTAACTCCTAACCCATGGATGTTAACACCTAAATCCTAATCTCTAAAACCTAAACACTAACCCATTAACCTTTAATTATAACCACAAACACATTAAAAAATAAATTTCTAACTCTTAGTGGAGTACATAATAAGCCACTAGTGTTTCTAAGCATGATATATTGATATATTGCATTTATACTTTTATATTCGTGGTCTCCTTATTGGTTGTCTAGGACCTCCAATGGTCGACTAGACCTTTTCATTATAATTGCACCCTTTGCATCCTATATACACCAAGGAGACCTAGTTTTAGATAGATATCATCATGTGCATTTTTTATATCATACAAGTTCACTCTCATGAAAGGACCCAAATTGACAACATTTTTTTAAGTTACCATAAAATTTTAGTGGTACATAGACATTTAGTCAAACTTATGAAATTATAGAGAAGACATATATGGTTATTATAGAATGGATTTTTGGACTTCGAATCCAATACCATTACAAAAGATTTACCCTCTAATCCAAAAGTGGCACTACTAGTAGCACCATTTTAGTTTCAGAGTTAAAACTACAACTTATTTAAAACTTTAGTGTTGATAACCAATACATCGAAAATAAAAAAAAACATCAAATTGGATCTTAAATTCAATAAGTGTTGTTATTTGTTTTTTCTTTAAATTTAGATAAAAAAATAAATAAATTGAAAATAGTTTTCTAAGCAAGTTAAAAAAAATTGAAAAAGACCAAGTTCTTTTACAAGTTTTTCTTACAACACAATTTAAAAAAATATTAAAAAATGAAATCTTAATTTTATTTTTGGAAGAAAAAAGAAAAACAAACCCTAAAACTAATAAACCACAAAAAAAAATAACTTTTAAAATAAAAATTGATAAAAAGAACATCAAAAAACACAATGTAAAAAAATTAAAAATTAAATAAAATAAGCATAAAACAATTATAAAAAAACAAAAAAAACAAGAAAACAAATGTGAGAATGTAGGTTTCCACACTTTTATGGATCAAAAGTGAAGATGAAGTTTTGAAACATGCAATGTTTTGAATGGGAACTCCACCGATCATGAAGGACAAATGTAGCTAATATGTGAGGAACAAGTGTTGAGGTATCTACATACAGAAGAAGCTTGGTAAGTAATTGTTAAAGAGAGGAGAGAGGATAATGAATATATACAAATGAAGTATCATAAATAGTTGTTGATATTAGGAGAAAAAGTATTAACGAAAGCAATAAAGTATTAATGTATGATATTCAATAAAGGTGATGGGAAAGACTCGTAATGATATTAATAGTATTTTTGATAAAGTAATCAAAGAAATCATTAAGATTACATGAGTAATAAGAATCAGAATAATAATAAATTATTAAAATAAGTAATTAAAATTAGTTGAGGAGAGAGGATAATGAATATAAATGGATATTGTAATTCCTTTCTACTAGAAGGGTGCAAGAACTCTCACCCAATTCCTCAAGGAGACGGAATTTGGGGTTTCTTTGGAACCCAAGATGCACACTAGTTGGGAAATTGGGAGCCTCGTGTTCCTGAAAATGAGAAGGGGCTTACCCAAGAACGAGGCATAAAATGGGGTGGAAGATACCAAGATATGGGCATGTGTTGGGTGAGAAGATGAGTCTTCTTGAAAAGGTGTGCATAAGGAAAGGGTGCACCAGAGATTTTGGTGCATGTTGGCATGTTGAGAGAAATCAAGTTTGGGGTACATTGGTCAAATTTCATGAATTGAAGCAAGTTCAAGTGTGGATTGCATTGGGTTGGTTGTTTGACCCATGGAAGGAAGCATGGATGCAATTTTCTAGGATCCCTTTGCACCAAGCCACATAAAATTGTTGGAAACATTAGATTACTAGTGGGACAACACACTTCTATTGATAAAAAGGTATATCTTATGGTTTTTAAGTCAACCTCACCAGGATAAATCCCCTTTCATTTTTAAAGAGGTGGTAATCCTCTATTTTAAATGACATACAAGAAAAAAAATGGTTGAGAGACGACCAAGTGTTATACTTGAAATAAATATTCACATGCCAAGAATACCTGAGAAGGACTAGGTATATTTGAGGCAAACATCAAGACCACAGTTTTGCGTTGCGACCTCTCTGTCTATAATCTTCTCTCATAGGAGTTGAATTAGCTCTCGGGATCCCACAGACCCCTGGTTTTACTTCACCCATAGGTCTTCACCACATTGTTGCATGAAATTTTCTTGCTCGTGAGGGTCCCTTATCTCCTGGAAACTCGTACATGTGACCACAACTTAGGACCAAATTCTTATCGAAAGGGTTGTTCAGCACCTTGGGACTCTGAGGCTTCATAGCTCCTCCGCTCCAATGGCAACATTAAAATTATCCAAAATATATGAACCACCGAAATCCTGAAGAGTTCACGGATCAACGGTCCACACTCCTCCTTTGATCAACGATCTACATTTACTCTAGGCCCTGAGGCTCCTGAAGGTTTACCTAATGTGACAACCCACTCAAATGCACCCAATTTTCTACCGGTAGAATCTGGTCATAAAGTGACTTGACCAGAAGGCATAGGTATTACGCTATCCTTCCACTCTTCCAATGTCAAAGTTAAACTTTTGATGAAACGGAGGACATGAATATGCCTCCCTTACGTGATCTATAATGATGCAAACCCCCTATGGTCTCGTGCGACCTCCGAGTCTAGGATATTCTCTGGAGTTGAATTACCTCTTGGATCCTTGTTGGATCCTCTCCTATGTACACAGGTCCCTTTAATTTTTGTATGAAGGTCCACACATAACCTGTTGGGAACTTACTCTAATCCCCTTTTCCTCTGAGAATTGAGTCACAGGCACTATCCCCCTCTCCTTCGATGAAATATCACGTGAACTCAAGATTTAATTGAAAGGTTTAACTATGGATCTCTCGAGTATTTACCAACACAACACTTCACACCCAAAACCTATGAACTAGGGAAGGGCCAAAATCCACATATCTGACAGTTAATGTTTTCCCTCGGATCAACGGTATGTGTTCACTCTGGACATTGGGGATTTAGGATTTTTCCAAGAAAAAATAATTGTAACCCAATATCTTACGCATAGTCGAATTCTGAACAAATCATAAATATATGGTCCACGTTTATCTATTAGTTGCAGGTCAATATTATCTCCAAGCTTCAAGACTTTGGGAGTTCTTCACCTCTGTGCAATAATGACCAAAATTTCATGTAGTTACGAATTGTCGAATCACTTAGGGATCCAACTGTTCATACTCACCCATGAATCTACGATAGAGATCCACTCCAGGACTTCGAAGCTTCAAGACTCTGAACCTCTCTTGCAACAAACAACTTAATACCATCAGAGTAGGGAAGTCCAAAGGACTTAGTATTAACAACTGCACTCCTTCACCTTTATTGAACAACTATAAGGAACTTCGACTTCTCCCGAATAGATCTCATCCACTCATCCTTAAACAAAAGGAATTACTCTTCTTGGAGAAATTCTCTCGCTATCCCTCCTTGAGCTTCATCACTTCACTGGATTGAACTCTAAAACACACTTTGTTCTTTTCTCTTTAGTTTTGGGACTTTGAAAAGGTCGCCTACGCACTCCTTGTGGTATATCTTATGAGATTCTTCAACACTTAATGAAGTGTTGACTCTGTGTACTCCTTGCACTTCCTTTGATAATTTACACTATTCTAAGGGTAGGTGGACTCCTTTATCTCACTCGGTGTAGAATCACACTATCTCTCTTGAGATTCTAAACATGTAAACGGTTCGGCCTCCGCACACCTTGCATTGGAAATATGCACTCCTTGCACCAAGATTCTCAAAAGAGAAACAATTGAAACTTATAACTAAATCAAGGGTTCATTCAATAAAACATTGAAATACACATTCATACACAGAGATAACAAAACAACATCTATTCAGTTTCAAAAGAATGAACAAGTTTAGAGTCTCATCAAATTGAAATAAATTATCTTCTTCTATATTTCTTCAACAATAATTTACAAGAGTTTCAACAACCTTTAGCATCAATAACGACAACTTTCAGCAACAAAAAAAACAAATCTCAATAGAAAAAACAACAACTTTCAGTAGCCTCTTCTGGGCATAGATTACATTAATTTATAAATGAAGGGGCTTCTCAATCCTTCCCTCTAGACTATTCTAGTTCTTTCTTATGACAATTAAAAGAAACCTATCAGTAATATTATTATATTAAATGACCATTTACAATCTTAGAAATGAGTCATTGCTCAAAATATGTATAATCCTACATGCATTAAAGACAATTACAATCTCCTTGAGCATATGTAATAGCTCTGGCATGAGGATCTCATGGGATATTTAATTAAAAAGGTCTAAAAATTTAAATTGACATGCCTTCCCTGGGATCCAAACTAGTTATAATGCATTGTGTTGGATGCTAAGTCATCTTCCACCATGTCTCATTAAATGATGATGGTGATGCTCCCGCATCATACTCCTCTGGACAAAATATTCATGGGCTCTTGTCCATGAGATCCTCCACTTCTTTTCCATGTTTCTGGATGTCTTCTTCAGTTATCCAATTGGCATATTTTGCTAGATGATTCTTCCTTTAACCAGATATTCATAGTAAACATTTCTCATATTTCTCTTAGCAATTCTCTAATTTAAAATATTTTGTATCTGAGGCTTCTCTCCTATGAGAATTTGTCTCATCCATTGAATATCACCTTGATCATGTTTCCCTCATGTTTCATTCATCTTGTAAGGATATAATTCGGTGACGTTAAATATTGGTGAAATTCCAATGTCCTCTAGCAATTCAATATCATAAGCATTTGTAGAAATTTTCTAAGGGTTTTACAAGGTCCTATCTTCTTCATCTTTAGTTTATTATATTTTCCTCTTGGAAATATTTCCTTCCGCAAGTGTGCCAAGACTTGATATCCAACCTAAAAATTCACCTATTTTCCTCTCTGATCTATTTTGTTCTTATATCTATGGGTTCTATCATGTAGTTGTCCTTTGATTTGATCATGAAATTTATGTATTTCTACAGCGAAATCCTCTACTCCTACAATTTGAAATTCAACTTGCCCCAAATATCTCAATTCTAAAATTCCTCTTTGATGCATTCCATACACTATCTGGAACAGGATCTTAATAGTACTCATGTTTGGTGATTCATTACATGCAAACTTATCTTGAGGCAGAATTTGATCCCATTAGTTGTTATGTTCAGTTACCAAACTCCTTAGCAGATTCCCTAAGATTCTATTCAGTACCTCAGTATTTCCATGTGTCTAAGGGTGATACATTGAACTAAAATACAAATTTGTCCCCATCTTCTTCCACGAAGTCCTCCAAAACTATACCACAAATGTTTTGTCTCTGTTAGAGACTATACTCCTGGGTAAGCCATGCAATCTCACAATCTCTTTGAAAAATATATTTGCTATGTGATTATCATCACTTGTTTTGTGACATGGTATAAAATTTTCCATCTTTGAAAATATGTGAACCACCACAAATATTGAATCATTTCCCCTCTGATTTCTTGGCAATACCAGAACAAAATCCATACTTATACCATCCCAAAGCCTATTTGGAATAGGAAATGGTCGATACAATTATATGTTTTGTTTCCTTCCTTTAACATATTGGAAAATTATGCATTTGTCCACAAATTGCTTCACATTAGACCTCATTCCTGGCCAATAGTATGAAAAAATTAATTGCACATATGTTTTATCATGGCCAAAATGTCCATCCAATCCTGCACTATGCTTCTCCTTCAACAAATTGTCCCTCATTGAGAATTTTGGGATACATAATTGACTTCCTTTGAATAATAGTCCTTCATGGATTATATACTCCATCCATTGGATTATATCCCTTATCAAACGGTTTTCACAAGCTTCATAAGCTTCCTTGAAATTTGGGTCTTCTTGGTACATCTCCTTGAGGTGTTCAAATCCCAAAGTCTCCACTTGGAATTCCTGCGATATTAAACATCTCCTTCTCAAAGCATATGCAACTTTGTTATCACTCCCACTAATATTATTAATGACAAAATTAAAACTCTGCATGAATTCTACCCATTTGGCATGTCTCTAGTTCAATTTCTCTTTTCTGGTTATGAACATCAAAGCATGATTGTCAGTATACAAAACAAACTCCTTTGGTATAAGATAATGTATCCATTTTTTCAAATCTTGAATTATAACATAAAATTCCTTGTCGTATGTTGAATACTTCTTCTTAGCATCATTCAAACTCTCACTAAAATAAGCAACATGGTTATCATCTTGACTTAAAACTATGTCAATGACCACTCCACTTGCATCACATTTGAACTGGAAAGTTTTCCTAAAGTTTGGCAGAATTAAGATAAGTTGTTTAGTTATATTTTCTTTTAACACTCTAAATCCTTTCTCGAATTTTATTTTCTAGTCAAAAGATCCATTTTCCTTCTTTATAGTATCCAATATGGGTGCACAAATACTGCTAAAATTCCTAATGTATTTCCTATAAAGGCTTTCTAAACCATGAAAACTTCTTACTTCAAACACACTTTTTGGAGAATGCCACTCTCTTATAGCCCACACCTTTTTTGGATCCATGTTCAATTAATTTGAATAGATTACAAATCCCATATATATAAGTTTTGTCTTCATGAAAGAACACTTCTTCATATTTATCAGAAACTTTTGTTGCTGCAACCTCTTCAACACCATCTTCAAGTGTCTTAAATGCTACTCATGAGTCTTGTTGAAAACTAGAATATCATCTAAATAAAAAAAACACAAACTTCCCAATAAAATCTTTGAGAACTTAATTCATTAACCTCATGAATGTTCTTAGAATTTTTTTTAATCCAAATGGCATAACAAGCCACTCATACAGTTCTTCATTTGTTTTGAATTTTTTTTTTCCATTCATCACCTTCTCTCAATCGTATACGACGATAACCACTTTTCAAGTCTATCTTGGAAAAATAACTAGATCCACTCACACAATCCATTAAATCATCCATTATGGGTAAAGCAAATATATACATGATGGTTATCTTGTTGATGGATCTAGAATCTGTGCACATTCTCCAACCTCCATATTTATTTGGACTCGACAAAGTTGGTAGTGCACACAGGCTCAGACTTTCTATGATCAATCTTTTATCCAACAATTCTTGGACCTTCTCCTTGACCTCTTCATTCTCCTGAGGGAATAATCTATATGTTTCTTTTTTTGACAAATTTTATCCTGAAATAAGGTCAATATGGTGACTTATACTCTTGATGGGAGGTAAAGTATGAGGCAACTCATCCACCACAATGTCAGCAAACTCATCCAATAGCTCCTGAACTTCCACGGGAAAATAATTCATAGAAGTATTTGTAAGGATGAATCTCAGTTTACGTATAACAATGAACTACATTTCCTGATCTTTTTTTACTTCTTTCAAGAGATCCTTCCCACTCATGAGAAGTGTACTAGGACTAGCCTCTTATTTGACTCTCCTACCTTCTAATGGTAACAACATATTTTCACACCCATTCTTCTCAAGGGTATAATTATTCTTCCTCCCATAATGTATGACATTATTCTTATATTGCCAAG
>SNQJ01S0007086.1:374202-392317 GCA_010110895.2 Picea sitchensis
GGAGAACCCAGGTTTGGGTAATGGATCCAAGTTTATTTGATGGATAATGGTATGAGTTTTGATATATTTTCAGGTAATACTATTCTTTATATGGATAGTACATGTCATTCAAGTTCTGGTCATATGTGGAACTTCACATAACTCCTCACGGTTTGCGAGTTATGGACTTACGAAGTTGGAGGACCCTCATATGTCGTCTAGAAGCCTCAAAAGGTCAAAGTAGTCAGAGTGGTTTAAGAGATTTGAAAAGGTAAATAATAAAGTGAAGTAATGAGTGTACTGTAATTCAAAGTGAATACAAAATAAATTAATTCAATAATAAATTTCATGGAGAAATTAGAAGTGGGTTAACCCTAAAATAAGGAAAGTGGGCAAAGTGAACTAGAAGATATTTTTAAGGAAGCTACTTGGAGAGTATAAATAAGAGGAAAGGCTCTCTCATTTAAGACACACTTGAGGATATTGAATAAATATAGGTTTCTTATGTAACCAAAGGATATATAATCCAAATTTTTTAGGAAAGTGAATAAAAGAAGGCCGGAATTCAAGGAACGATAATTTCTTTTGATGATGCTTTCTAAGGTATGTTTTTTTCAGGTCATCTCACCATTTTCGCAATAATTTTTTTTATAGAATGATTCAGACCATGAATTTTCTATTCCGTTGAGGAAACATATCCAATTATATTTGGTAAAAAATTCATCTTGTGGGTAGTTTTATTTTTTTAGTTACACTTCGTGGAAAATAGGGTTTGTGGCTAGTCCTGAAACTAGTCAAAAACAGGTGTTTCAGGTAAAAACATCATAACTTCTTCATAATAGATCCAAATTAAGTAATAAAAAATGTGTTGGTTATATTACCATATTTAGTATGTTGTGTAACATTTTCAGAACAAGTCAACAAATATTCCATGTGGGGCACGCTCTACAAGGTCTCTCTCTAGAATAAGCCAGAATTCAGCAAGGTGTGCCATTTTTTCCATAACTCCTTTTCTGAGAGGTTCCAAGTAGTGAAACCTAGAGTAATTGCATAAAACAAACTAAATAAAATTGTGTATCCATTTCAGATATTTATTCACTACAGGTACAAAGCTATGATTATTTCAAGTTAGGGTTGTTAACTAATCCAAAACTAGTCTTGTGAGACTAAAGAAACGTTTGATGAAAATGCTAGTCTCTTGTTGTTAAAGTTAAGGAAGGTTTGTAGGTATGTGATCATATAAAACAAGTCTATTACAGAGTTACAAATCATATTTGGATGATGAAATTGATGAGGGCTTTTGGTTGAGGTACAAGTTGGGTACATCGTTGAGACAAGTAGTTGATGAGTTAGCACATACATGAGGTGTATAGTTGATGATGTTGGTACATATTGATGAGTCATATTTGATGACTACTTGACACATGATTGGTACATACTTGGTACATAGTTTGTTTCACTTGTTTATGGTACAAGTTGATTATAGATTGTTTGGTACAGGTTGGTGGATGGTTGATGCACTTGTTTATGGTACAAATTGATTACAGATTGAGGTACAGGTTTATGCATGGTTGATGCATAGTTCAGGTTATTGGTACAGGTTATTTGATGCATGGTTGATGCATGGTTTAGGTTATAGGTACAAGTTATTTGGTGCAGGTTGATTGGTACAAGTTTACAACAATATATCTCACAGTGATAGTGTGAAAATGGTTTCATCATTCTACTTATATGTCAGGGTGGTTGGACAGGGTAAGGATCGGTGGTTGTAGCCACCTTCTGGTTGTATCCAAAGAACATAGGGGTTTGTAGCCTCCTTCTGGTTGTAGCCAGAGAATTGGGGAGTTGGAACTTCCCTCAGGTTGTAGCCTGAGAAACTAGGCAGTTGGAGCCTCCTTCCAGTTGCAAACGGAAAACAAAGGAGGTTGGTGCTTCCAATGAATGTAATTATTTAGGACATATAAGATAAATAATTATGTTGTTTTCTCCCACTTTGGGTTTCCACGTAAAACACTTTTGTACTATGTATGTGTATGATTGTTCATTTGTTCATTGCTTATTTACTCTGCAATTATTGGATGATAATGATACATTGATATAACACTTGGATTATATGGTTAAAACAGATTAAATTGCTCTATTACCGATTCACCCCCCCTCTCAGTAATCCAACAAAAGTATAGAAACCTAACCTGATCCCTCATGCCATGGATCTTGAAATATTTTTCCAATACACACCTCTACAGAGCCAACATAGAATTTGGGTCATTAGAGGGAATTTTATCTTCTAATTTGTACTCTCTTTCCCTCCATTCCAACATTGTATTTGGTCAAAATTATGCCAACAACCAAGGAATAATTTTTTTTTCAGCCAAGAACCAAAATTTTCAAGCATCACTTCTCAAAATTTTAGAGAAATTTGGGTTTCTGAGTGTCGCACTATGCATATTATACATAGAGTGACAATGTTGCAGTTCATGATTGGGAAATACTGCAACACTCTAGAGTGTCGCAATTCTCGATTCAGGAATACTGCAACACTTTAGAGCATCACAGTTCTCAATATGGGTAGCCTGCGACACCCTGGAGGAACATTTTAAGGCTTTCCCACAAGTTGAAAATCACCCAAAAAGGGCTTGAAATGATAGAAAATTACTATTAAATGAAGGCGGGAGACAAGAGTTATTACCTAGAGAAAATTATAGTCTGAATCATCCACTGATCTTCTCTCAATCCTTGCCTGAAGTTCCAACCAAAAGAGGTTTTTTTTTATCATGGACAAGGTAAAAACACAATGGTGATAAACAAATTAAATTTGTTTATTTTAACCTAATGAAGAATATTCCTTTCAATATTCTTTGTCATTTTTACCCATTTTTATTTGGTCCATAATTAGTTTCTTTAATTATAAAAAATGATGGATGGTTTATTATAGAATGTAAAGGTGACAGGTCTTATTTGAAACATACAGTTATGGTAAAAAGTATTTTCTATTGTTTTTCCAAGGGAAAAGAAAAACTTTAAAAAATGCCCAAAACACTATAGGTACTTTATTTAAGCTCTTTCTAAAACCCTATAAATACAAAAATATCATTGATAAAACCTTCTTTCTTTTATGCTCATTAAATAATTTGAAAGAGCATCTATTCATTTTTAGTTTACCCCTTTTTTGGGCTGAGTACAATTAATTACGAAAAATGAATACTCTAGTCAATATTGACTAGAAGATTTCTCCTAAATATTATTTTATACTTTTTTCATACATAGGAGACTAAATTTACGAAAAATTTAACGCAAAGTTTTCTTTAAGTGTTTTTCAAACTCTCTAAACATGAAAAACCACCAAGTTTACTTTCTCTGAACTCGTAAAATTTACATTGAAAGACCCATATGGGACCAAACCACTCCTTCCTATGGTTCATTAAAAGTACACCGAAGGACTCATTAGAAGGATGAGCTTATAGTAAAAGCATATTTTATCCTCCTCAATATTTTGTTAAAAAAGAGGTACTCGCCAGACATGGAGGAAAATCGAGAAATAGAAATTATATGGAATCTATATTAATATGTGGAAGCTAGTCACTCTCTAACATGACACCCTTTCACTCCTTGTGCCAAGGTTGGGAAATCCATTTGTATCTTTTTTATCATATTATTCCATGAGTCTACACTTCGATTTTTTATCCCATTTTGATTCAATGTTTCAAAGACATTTGTTGTGTCATCCATATGTTCAAGAGAAGTCCAATTGAATATAAACTTATTATAGTGTCAGTCATCCCTGAGTCATTCATGCAACAATCCATAATCTGTCTAATTCAAGTATTTAAACTTGTTCTGTGTCATTGATGAGCGGTACATCAACGCCTTGACCTTTGATCGAATTATTCTATGGGTTTTCAACTTTACTCATTTATTCACACTCAATAAAATGTACTTGTTTATCTTAAGGGCCATTGCCACAATTGGTGGTTCCTTTTTCATCTCTTAACATTAATCATCATTGTAATGTACTCAAAATTACATATTTTTTTTTTCATTTTACTCTTATTATTATTTAACTAAAGAAGAAAAACACTATTACAAAGTAGTTACCTAACATTCTACTATATTTTCTAAGCATTAATTCCTTCGTCAATTATCAATATAAATCCTTCTTATTCTATACCTTATAACTTGAGACTCATCAAAAAAGGTTTTTATATACAAGTATTCATTTAACCTTTGTAACCATAGGTNCCTAATCGTTGCAATGAAATGTGTTGAATATATCGAAAGTGTTTCAATACAAAACTAAGTCTTTGCATGCATTAAGGGTTTACCAAAGTTTCTTTACATTCACAGTCGTTGAAGAATGCACATACAATTGGCCACACTGGAACCGTACTTTACACCTGGCTTGTTGTACGTACTCAATGAGTATTTATCTAGCCAACTAGAAGAATTTATTTTCTCAGTATGACCTCAACTTGTCATTCTCTTAGCTGCCCAATGTATTGGTATTATGTATGAACACCATTACTAACTTGCCACACTTCCCTAGTAACATGACTTGGTACTTACGCATGTAATATTATAGCCATCATGAAAGCACATTAGGTTTAGTGAAGCTCCTCAAGACCTTCAAATGAGTTTACATTCATTTGTTTCTGGTTCAATGCAGAATGTTCTCTTAGATCTCCTCTGTGATTGGTTTTTCACTCGCTCTTAAAACCATTTCCCTACAGTTTAAACCATATTACTCTTGGCTAGTCATCCATGTCTAAGGTTCAGTATTCATCATAGATTCGCAGAGAGGAATATCGATTATTTATGATATGATACATTTAATCATGCAAGAAAAATCTTAAGAGTATCAAAGGGCGACCTTCGACATCTACCATTTCTCGTTCATTTCCTGGTTAACACTTCAACACTAAAGAAATACGATTAGCGATAGGATTGTGTTTACTGACATGGAAAATCACTATAATAGTCTAGAGGGAATGCTCGAGAAGCCAATTCATGTATAAATCAATGTAATCTATGTTAAAAGAAGTTGTTGTTGGAATGAAGAAAAATACTCTCAAATTTCTTGAGAGAGACTGTAAAATCTATTTATGTTCTTTTTGGAATTAAATAGATACTTTGTTATTGTATTTATACATATGTGTGTGTGGATGATGTATTTTCATTAAATGCATTTATTCTTCTGTATAAGTTTCAATTTTTTCTCTTCTTGTAGTCTTCGTGCAAGGAGTGCAAAATGCTAATGCAAGGTGTGCAGAGGACACCCTTGTTGGCATAGGGGCAGATCCAGGGTTTTCTCCAAGAGCGCACCAACAAGACCTAGCTACTGGCCCTTTTGGCAATAACTATGAAGTAGATGCAGTCTCACCCGAAGTAACGATGAGGGGGTTGCAGGATAGAGATATCTACAACCAAGGGAATATCAAGTGGATCTTGTATAACAACAATCACAATATTCATATATCACTTATCAGTGAGATCTATTCTGCGCAGCTATAAATCTTGATCTAACATAGTAATGCAAATAAAAGTATAATAAGGACAAAGATCAAAGCATTAATGACTCACACAACACAAAATATACGTGGTTCACCCTCTCTCTAGGGATACGTCCACATAAATGTGCTTATGATATATTAAGATAAATATTACAGTTATGATCTGCGCTCTTGGCTAGTAGATCCTCTCTCTCCTTCTCTCTTTCTCTCCCCCTTCCTGTGCACCTAGCTGCAGGATCTGATCTTCGCACCCAGCTGAAGATATTACAATACTAAAAGGCTCTCACCCTTAGCACTTCTCTCTCACAATACAATGACATCTCACCACAACAATAGAGCTAACACAATAACAATATCATACCTCACGACCCAGGTCCTCTTGACCTTTATTTATACATTACAATACCTCAACAACAGCCTTAGGCCGAAACCTAGGTGTCAAAACCCTCATTACCAAAACACTAGGTGTTTAAGACCCTAGGTCAACTTGATCCACTTTTTCCGGACTTCACCAACCTATCTTTCCTTCCTTCTCGTGTGGTGCTCCAAAGCATCCAATGGTGGATTTTTTCACTTCTTGAGTTGTCCTCGGTCCATATTCTTTGTTGATTTGTCATCCTCAATATCCTCTTACAACGGATTGCTTTTCCGCACTTCGCTCCATATTTTCTTCTCTTTTGCTCACTTTGACCCAGTGACAGTCACTCTTTCTACCGCGAAGTTCTCTTTTTACCTTTTATTCCTTTTTCTCTACTTCCTTTCATAAACAAGGGCCAAGAGGCCCCCAACACTCACCTATGAATCGTCTCGAGGCACTTCAGATCTAATCCTTTCATTTTACTTTGACTTTGGACTACGCAGTGCAACCTTTTCTTTTTGCTTTATGCCTCCTTCCTGTCCTTGTGCAGACTGTCTTTTCTATGTTTGGTACCCAGTTTCAACTGCACCTGGTACCTGAACCGTTTTCCTCATGCCTTTACTTAGAGCTATGAGGCAACTAGTTGTCATAGTACAACTTTAGTCAACTCCCATTAACCAATCCTTCTTTCCATTCTCCATTCAATGTTTTCAGCTACGTAGCTCATCCTTCTGTGATATAGGTGATCTCATATGGTCCAATCCAATGCGTTCTAAGCTTCCCAGGGTGTTTGATAAACTTACTGTCATATACCAGTAGTAAATCACCTTGCTTGAATATGTTCTTCTTGATGTGTCGGTCGTGGTAGTCCTTTTCTTGTTCCTTCTGAACTTGTTGATGGAAGCCTGCAATGAATCTATCTTCTTCTAGTTTGACTAATTATGCTAGCCTCTCATGAAGAGCGTCAATATCATCCATGTCTATAAATGCAACAATTCTTAATATCGGTACCAAGTACTCCATCAGGACAACAACTTCAAGACCATAAACCAACTTGAAAGGTGTCTGCGTTGTTAATTTCTTGCAAGTGGTTCTATAATCCTAGAGTACTATTGGTACTCTTAAATCCTAGTCATCCCTGTTCACACTACAAATCTTTGTCAATGTTGTCTCCAAGATTTTGTTGAATGTTGCAACCATTCCCTTTGCTTGTGGGTGGTAAGGTGTACTCTTCTGATGGTGCACTGCAAATTCTTCAGTTAGGTCTTCAATTGTCTTATTTATGAAGTATGTACCTTGATCACTCATAAGGACCTTAGGGAATGCAAACCTAGTTATTATGTCATCAAATATAAAACGTGCAGCTGTAGTTGCACTACAGTCCTTGATTTCTCTTGCTTCGACCCATCTAGTCAGGTATTTTGTTGCAATGATAATATACCTTGCTCATGTGTGCTTTCCTAGTGGGTTTACAGGTCCCACGAAGTCAATGGCCCATATTTCAAATGCCTATAGGGTCATATGTGGTGCTAATGGCATCTCATCTCTTCGAGATGATTTTCCAACTTGTTGGCATACATCACATTCTCTGGTATATTCTTTAGCAGCTCTGTGTAATGTAGGCCACCAAAGGATAGCTTGCAAAATCTTTTGGGTAGTTTCTTTCCCTACGTAATGTCCTCTTGCAATGGCTTCATGAGATTATGCAAGGACCATTAGGCACCCTGTTTCCATAACTCATCTTCTTAGTATATCATTAGGTCCCATTTTGTATAGCTGACCAACTATCAGTGAAAATTTTGCAGCACGCACCACTAGTTGTTTCTTCTGGGAGATTGTATACTCACTCAGAGCCATTCCTGCTGACAGGAACTGGAATATGTTTGTGAAGTGGTCATCAATCTTTCTAATGGCGATCATTTGTGAATCCAGTAATGTATCCTCTAGACTTGTAGGTTCTTCGCTATGTTCCAACCTCGACAGGTGGTCTGGGCCCTTGTTCATTTTTCCTGGCTTAACTATGATCTCAAAATCATATTCTTGAAACAACGGAATCTATCTGCAGATTCTCCCCCCCAACAATGGCTTGTTGACTAGGTACTTCATCGCGAAGTGATCGATAAACATTTTAAGGTGTCCTCCCAACAAGTAGTGGCATAATTTTTGCAACACATACACCGTGGCTAGTCCCTCTCTCTCTGTAGTGGTGTAATTAACTTCAGTTGTGGACAACTTCCTGCTGGAAAATGCTAATGGATGATCAATGTCCCCTTCTTCAGGTTGTGCCAGTACTGCTCCTAATGAAATGGAAGATGCATCAACATGCACATGAAATTCCTTGCTCCATTCTAGAAAGGCTATAATAGACGCAATCACCATCTTTTGTTTCAGTGTGTCGAAGCTTTGTTGTCATTCTTTTGTCCAACTAAACTGACAATCTTTCTTTAATAACTTCTCCATTGGCGCAGTAATCTAAGAATATCCTTTGATAAATTTCCTGTAATAGCCAGTATGTCCTAGTGCAGTGTGCAGTTGTTTGACTGAAGTAGGTGGTGGCAAATCAACTATAATTGCAATCTTGGATGGATCCACCAACAATCCTTGATTTCATACAATATTACCTAATAATACTCCAAATGGTGAGAAGAAGATGCACTTCTTCAAATTCAAAGAAATTTGACACTGCCTGCATTTATCTAGCATTAGACTTAGACATTCAATATGATTTTTCAACAAACTAAAAACAGTCTAGTCGTCAAAGTATGCTTCTAAAAACTTATGAAAAAAATATTTGAACGCTTCAACCACCACCTTGGAAACGATGGTTGGGGCATTCTTCAATCCAAATGGCATTATTGTATATTAGTAGGATCCCCACTCTATGGAAAACGTAGTCTTGTGACGGTCCTCCTTGGCGATGTGAATCTAATGGTATCCTGAAAACCCATCTGTAAGAGAATATACTTCTTGGCCTCCCACATTATCCAACACTTCGTCTGTGAATGGTGTAGGGAAAGGATCATGTAGACAAGAATAATTCAGCTTCCTGAGATCTATGCAAATCCTAATCTCACCTGTCTTCTTATATTGCACTACCATGGGGCTAATCCACTCCGACTCTTCGATAGGTTCAATAATCCCTACTTCCAACATTCTATCGAGCTCAATCTTCACTTTTTTCCTTATATTTCGGGTTCAATCTGTAGGGTCTTTTCTTGAATGGATTTTCATCTAGTTTCAAAGGTATTCTCATCTCTCCCATAGGTCCTTTGATTCCCTTCATATCAGTGAACTTGGTTTGGAACAAATCCTGATACTCGTGCAATAATTCTGTGATTTGTCAATGGTAGCAGCGTCCCAATAATCTCTGACATTGGCAAGATTTGGTGTCTCTTCTGTCCCAATATTGACTTTTTTTTATGTTTATCAGTTGTCCAATGAATGGAAGTTCAACTCCTAGTCCTTCCACATCTCTCTGGCCTTCTCTTTCTGCGATATTCACCTTCCTTGGATCATCGTCTTCGTCGGCATTAATGTTGTATCAGATCTATAGTTTTTGGAGGGACACAATCCATTCATCCTCTTCTTTCTCCAAATGGAGGCCAGATGCCTCCTCAAATAATTTATGTCTCACCATATGTAGTGCTTGATATACTGAAGGAAATTCACTTTCAAACAAAAATGTGGTTATAAAATTCTAAATCATACCTTCCCATTCAGAAGTGACGAGGCGCAACTCTGGTTGAAGGTACCAGTTAATTAGGGTGGTATCCACTGTATTGATGAATCTGTGTACCCATTGTTCTCTAGGAACGTCACTCTAGGCTTCTTCGTAGTTTCATACATGGTCCTTTGGGAAACTTCGACCTATATACCTTACTTCGTAGCTTACTGCTTGTGCTGAGAACCGCATTGTCATCAAATTTCGACATTGTGTCTAGTCTGTGATGTCTCCCTTGTGCATTCCCCACCATCTTGCTAGTGTGTATCTCATGGCCTCATCCATTGCCAACAACCTCTATTGTTTTGGTACACTTGTCTCAAATTATGATAAGAAGTTCTCTAATGGGTTTAGCCCCTCAAATGTGGGTAGATTACTCACTGTTGTGCCAATCCAGCGAACTTCTCTGGTTATCCTATCACATCTTCTTGTAGATACTTCGTATATCTAGTTCTGCTAGTTCTCCAATGCTTCTTCTGATTCGGATGAACATGTGTTATCACTTTGCTAGATTAGATTCTCGTCAGTTGTAGGGTTGATATAATCCTGTTGTCTGGCTGTTAATTTGTAGATGTTTTCCAGTTCAAATGCTTGGTCTTCTTCTATGATAGGTTATGTATATCGTGGACCCTAATATGGATCTAAAGGTGAAATGACCCTAATGACATCTCTCTCAAACGTCATGCATCTTTTCTTTAGATCGACAACAGTAGAATTGTCGAAGGCCCAATCAATTCCTAACAATGCAGGGTAAGGGAAACTATCATCAACAATTTCAATTACCTCAAAATCTGCAAAGGTTCTTACTCGATCGATGTCCACTGGGACATGCTCTAATCCTCCAAATGGGTTGACAACTTGTTGATTAGCCATGTGAAGCCTGATAGGTGAATATATCATCTTGGGTTTTCCCATCAGTGCCCAAGCTTGCTTCGTCATGACATTGACCTTCGACCCTAAGTCGAGGACCACATAATCTATCTCATACTCTCCTATCTGAGCATTCAAGTGTAATTCTTTATTTGTCCTTCTCCTTTTTCAAATTTGGTTCACTGCCCTATTCAATAAGGGGTTTATCTTTCCTAGCTCATACTGCTGGATTAAATCTTGTAATTCTTGTACAAATCTTTTATCTTGAATCAACATAACACTAGTGCACATAAATTCCATGAGTTTTCTTACCTCTTTCCCTTTTGTTGGCGATGTAGATGGATAAAACGCTTGAGGCATGCCATATTCTTGGATTTCTCATTGTCTCTTTGATGAAGATCCTTGACCTCTTTTGAACTCTTTTTTTTCCTCGAATATCTGTCTTTCTTTCTTAGCATCGCACGTTGGGGTATTTACTATATCTTTCCTGACTTCGTGGTCATTTTTAATCTTTCCTTGGGCTACTCTGTCTTCTCCTATAGAAGTTCCTCCTCGAGTGATAACAACGACTCTAGGGTATGCTCCGTGAGGTTCAACATATATCAGTTGTACTTGTGGGTTCTACTGAGGTCCTCGTCTTTCTTGAAGTTTAGCTAGCAGCACAAGGAATTCCTCTATGACATGCTTGAAGGAGTTACAGTAACTATAGGTTGTGCAAGGATTCTGACAATCCCTTACTAAATGTCTCGACTGCACATAGTTGTAACAGATTATTTGTCCTCAGCCTCGGCCCATACCTCCTCCTTGTCCTTTTCCTCTGTATCCACCACGAGGATTGAATTTTCCTCTCCCTGGAGAGTTGTACTACATGGTGTTTCCTTCTTGTTGTACTTTGCCTTGAATCTTATATATGTCCCTAGACCTTTCATGCATGAGATCAAAAGCTCTACAATATTGATCATCATGCCCCACTGATTTACAGAATGTACAATACAAGTTTGTGGGTGTCTGAACATACTTCTGCATGTTGTAGCACTCACCTAGGCGATGCTTATTTCTACATACATCAAACCAGGGTAGGTTAACTTTCTTCAAGGGGCTCAGCACCCCTGAGGCCAAGTACTCATGAAATAAGGAACAATGTTCCTTATCATTACCTTCATATCTACATCTTACACGCCAGATATCTTACCTTTTGTCTTTTCCCTTATCTTTCTTCATATCCTCGACCTGTAAAGACAAATTAGTTAATTGGCTCATGATCTGGCTAATGCTTGAGTTAGATTCTCCCATCAGTGTTGATTCAAGCTTCATGGCGATCTCCAAAGCTTCAGCCTGTGATGAAATCTTCTGCTGCATCAGAGGGAATCTAATGTGTGGTAACAATGCAGTGATGAACCATTCTTTGTTATGTTCATCAGGGATCTGAAAAGTTGATTGGCCTGTCAGGGTCTTGAATCTCTGGTCAAACTCCCAAATAGGTTCTGCTACCCTTTGTTTAATCTCTTTTAGTTCTATAATACATTGTGACTCTGACTTATGTTTCTTAAACTATGCAATCAACGCATTCTTAATCTCATTCAGGGGCTTAGGCTGTGCCAATCCTTGGACAAGTTTCATGTACCAGATCAGTGTGCAGTCCCTTAGCATAGTGTTGAACCGGGTTCTCTTGATGGATTCATCGGTGATACTTTTAATATTCCATATGGCTTCACACAGAAACCAATGTTGATATGGATCTTCAGATCCATCTCCTCTAAAGATAGGGAGTCTCATTTCATCTTCCATAGAGCTAACTAGGCTTCTTGTCTGAGTAGATGTTGAGCTACTAGTAACAGTACTTTGAATATTCTAGTGGTTCTGACTATTTTGACTGCTAAGTACTATTGGGACAACAAGAGGATTAATGTTACTTACTTCAGTAGTCTATATAGTTCCTGATTTTTTTTCCTTGCTTTGGTGCATTTCTTCAGCTTCCCCTTCTTCTACTCTGGTGGGTTCTAGATGCTCTTCGTTGGCTAGATCTACCTCTTCTCCACTGTAGAACCCTCTTCTCCGTAGTTTTTCTTAAACAAGTTCTCAAGGTCAATCCCTCGGAATACTTTCCCACTGCATGTATGTCCTGCTTTTGAGTCACTGTCGCTGTCCAAGATCTTGAACATTAGCCTTTTCAGGTCTGACAAATCTACTGTATCTTCAAGATGTGGTTTTCATGCAAGATCATATTGATTCTTAGATTCATAAAGTGCTCTGGATATCTCTCAGCTTGGCTATACGATTTTGTTCTATCAACAACAAACTCAACGATATACCCTCCAATGCTACTATCAAACCAATGATCTACTGCTCTGGATACAAAATTGTCAATTCTCTTGACCTCCTGGATCAGTGCTGGTGTCCAAATCACAAGAGGTCTAGATATGATCTCAAACTGTGTGTCAACTAACCTATCCAACCAATCATGTAGCTCCTGATGGATTCCTCCGAAGAATATCTCGTGAATGTCGGTGAAGATGTATATTTGTAGCCAATATTTAGTACACAATTTAGGGTTCTTGTTCTAGGATTCAATGAATTCCTTCTCTTGATCCTCTATCCACTTCTAAATATTTGTCTTCGATGAGAACCACCTTGACATTCCCTTAAAAATATTCTTGTCCCGACAACAGAATCATTTGTTGGCACAGGGGTAGACCGAGGGTTCACTCCAAGAGCGCACGAACAAGCCCTAGATACTAGACCTTTTGGCAACACCTACGAAGCAAATGTAGTCTCGCCCAAAGTAGCGATGAGGGGGTTGCAGGACAAAGATGTCTACAACCAGAGGAATATCAAGTGGATATTGTATAACAAAAATCACAGTATTCATATATCACTTAACAACAAGATCTATTCTGCACAGCTATAAATCTTGATCTAACATAATAATGAAAATAAAAGTATAATAAGGACAGAGATCAAAGAATTAATCACTCACACAACACAAAATATACATGGTTCACCCTCTCTCTACGGATACATCCACAGAACTATGCTTATGATATATTAATATAAAGCTTATAGTTCTGACCTGCGCTCTTGGCTAGCAGATCCTCTCTCTCCTTCTCTCTTTCTCTCCGCCTTCCTGTGCAGCCAACTGCAGGATCTGATCTTCGTACCCAGCTGAAGATCTTACAATACCGGAAGGCTCTCACCCTCAGCACTTCTGTCTCATAATACAATGACCTCTCACCGAAACAATAGAGATAACTCAATAAAAATATCATACCTCTTGACCCAGGTCCTCTTGACCTTTATTTATACATTACAATACCTCACCAACATCCTTAGGCCGAAACCTAGGTGTCAAAACCCTAATTACCAAAACGCTAGGTGTCTAAGACCCTATGTTAACTTGATCAACGTTTTCTGGACTTCGCTAGCCTGTCTTTCCTTCCTTCTCATGCAGTGCTCCAAAGCATCCAATGGTGGATTTTTCCACTTCCTGATTCGTCCTCAGTCCATCCTCCTTGTTGATCTATCATCCTCGATCTTCTGCTCCAATGACTTTCTTTTCCGCACTTCGCTCCATCTTTTCTTCTCTTTTTCTCACTTTGACCCAGTGACAGTCACTATGCCTACCACGAAGTTCACTTTTTACCTTTTCTTCCTTGTTCTCTGCTTCCTTTCATAACCAAGGGCCAACCACCCTTTTACGGGTTTAGAAGCTCAGGAGAGACAGTGCAATTTTTCACAAAGTTAGAGAAAGTAGTGCGCAGGTGAATTTTTAAAGTACCAAGCTCAGGAGAGTTAGCGCAAGGAGTGCACGGGCCCATAAAGTTTTAAGGGTCAAAATATTGGGATAGATGTGCAAGTGTGTGTTAGGGAGAAATAACGAGTGTGAGTTTCTAGGGAGGAACTCAACCAAGTGGAGAATCCATTTTTTAAGAAACATAGAAACAATATTTTCTCTTGTGGAGTCAAATTCCCCGACAACCATTCATTCGGGTTAGAGGAGTGTGGTCGTTAAGTCCTAAGTCCTTCAGAGTTTTCCACTTGGTAATTTTGGAGTAGTTAGTTATTATCGGAAGATGTGGAGCCCCGAAGCTCTGAATCCTAGAGTTAATCTCAACAGTCGATTGATGGGTAAGTGTGATCTGCTCTATCCCCAAGATATTTGGTGACTCAACACTCCAGTAACACTTGGTCGTTGTGATTTGGAGCATAGAAAGCCCTAATTCTTGGTGTCTCAAAATAATTGTCAGTCATATGAAACAGGAGCATCGCCATCATCATTTAATGAGGCACGGGGTAAGATAAATCAACATCTAGGGAAATGCATTTTAACCAGTTTGGATCCCAAGGAGGGCACATCACTTTAAATTTTCAGACATTTGTAATTAAATATCCCATGAGATATGCATGCCATAGATATTGTATATTCTCCAGGAGATTGTAATTGTATTTAATGCATGTAGGATTGTACATATTTTGAGCGCCGACTCATATCTAAGATTGTAAATTTTCATTTAATATAATAATCTTAGTGGTAGGATGAATTTAATTATGATAAGAAGGCACTAGAGTAGTCTGGAGGGAAGGCTCGAGAATCACCTTCATGTATAAATTAATGTAATCTATGCCTAGAAGAGGTTGTTGAAAGTTGTTGTTGTTGATTCTCAGAGTTTTTGTTGTTGCTGCTGAAAGATGTTTTTGTTCTTGCTCAAGGTTGTTGAAACTCTTGTAAATTATTGTTAAAGAAATATAAAAGAAGAAAGTTTCTTTCAATTTGATGAGACTATGAACTTGTTTATTATTCTGAAACTGAATAAATGGTGTGTTGTCATATCTGTGTATGAATGTGTATTTCAATTTTTTATTGAATGAGCCCTTGATTTAGTTATAAGTTTCAATTGTTTATCGTATGAGAATCGTAGTGAAAGGAAGTCATATTTCCAACACAAGGTGCGTGGAGGCCGAACCATTTATAAGTTTATAATATTAGGAGAGCTAATGTTATTCTACACCGAGCGAGCAAGGAGTGTGCCTACACTTAGAATAGTGAAAAATCTTAGAGGAAGTGCAAGGAGTGCAAAAAGTCAACACTTCATTAAGTGTTGATCAAGATTAAAAGAGATAGCGCAAGGAGTGCGCATGTGACATTTTCAAGGTACCAAAACTAAGGAGGGAAGCACAAAATGCGTGTCAGAGTTCAAGTTAGTCAAGCGACAAAGCTCAAGGAGGGATAGCGAGAGTAAGTCTCCAAGAGGATACATTCCTTTTTCTTAAGGCTGAGTGGATGAGATCTGTTCAGGAGAAGTTGCAGTCCCTCACATTTGTTTGATAAAGGAGAAGGAGTGTGATTTTTAATCCCTAAGTCCTTTAGACTTCGTTGCTCCAAAAATTTTAAGTTCCTTGTTACAAGTGAGGCATGGAGTCTTGAAGCTCCAAAGTCATAGAGTGAATATCTATCACAGATTTGTGGGTGAGTATGAACAATTGTATCCCAGAGTGATTCAACGATTTATCACTCTAGGAAAGTTTGGTCATTATTGCATGGAGGTGAAGAACTCCTACATTCCTGAAGCCTAGAGCTAATCCTAACCACCAACTGATGGGTAAACGTTGACCGTATATTTCCAAGTTGTACAGAATTCAACTATTTAGAAGATATTGGGTTACAATTTTTTTGGTGTGCAAAAGTCCCGAAGCCTAGGAGTCCAGAGTGAACAAGGACCGTTGATCCAAGGGTGAACATTGATTGTCATATTTGTGGATTTCATCCCTTTGCTGGTTCATAGGTTTTGGGTGTGGAGTGTTTTGTTGGTAAATCCTCTGGAGCACCGAATTTCCATATCACCGGAGTTAACCCTTTCAATTAAAGCCCAAGGTCATGTGATATTACATCGAAGGATAGGGGGATAGTGATTCTTCCTTGATTCTGAGAGGAAAATGGGCTTAGAGTAAGTGCCCAACAATTTTTTTGTGGACCTGCATATGAAAAGTAAAGGGACCTGTGTACATAGGAAAGGATCCAAACAAAGATCCTAGACCAAGAGGTCACGCGCGCCCATAAGGGGTTTGCATCAAGTGGTATCAGATTAGGAATAATCTCTATGTAAGGAATATATTGAAGCCATGAGGCTGAGGGTACGTAGGGATAGACTTAGTGTCAATACAACTATGGAGGAGGAAATGAGAAAAAATTGTGCAAGGATGGACACCATGGAAACAAAATAAAGGAGAGCACTAGAGGCTAGAGATATAATGATGCTAAAATTGAAGATCAAGAACATGAAGAAGTTGTGGGAGAACATGTAGTAGAGGATCGATTGCTGAGAGTTGTTGTCCATTTGGGAACAAGAGGGAAGATGGAAGTTCCTATGTATGAAGGTAATTTGAATTTAGAAGAATTGGTTGACTGGATAAGTTCTTTAGGGAAGTACTTTGACTATGAAGATATTGATGGTGAAAATAAAATAAAGCATGTAGTGACCAAGTTGAAGGGACATGGCATATTTATGGTGGGACGAGTTGAAAGTTGATAGAAGGGGTAAAGCTAAGTCCAAGATTAATATTTAGGGTAGAATGGTAGTTAATATCAAGGATAAATTCATACCCAAGGATTATGAATTGAATCCTTACAGAACGTTGTAGAATCAGAGACATACATGTTTGTCCGTGAAAGAATATATTGAATAATTCGATAAGTTCAATATAAGAGTAGGACATATGGAAAATGATGAAGATAAATATGTTAGGTACATAAATGGATTGAGGTATTAAGTCTAGGATGATATTACTATGATAATGATGAGGACTCTAGAACATGCTTATCAGATATCACTGAAAGCTGAAGAAAAACCAATAGGAAAAAAGATTCAAAAGAACAGGAGAAATAACACTAACAGAGGAAAAGGGACAAACAGAGAGAAGTTACAAAGATCAAGGGAGTAAACTCAAGGATTTAACAGTTAGAAAGTTAGAGGAGGAATTTCTAGAGGAGGATACTCTAGAGGAAGGAATACTTTTCCAAGAGGTGGAAAAAGAAGCAGAGGTGGAGAAGTCAAGTGCTATGCTTGTGGGAAATCAGTGTACAAGTCTTGGGAATGTACTAAACATAATAATTCAAGAGTTAGAGAAGCTCACATTTATGAGGCTTAGTAGAGGAATGTTGAGATGAAGATGAAAGAAGAAACAACTGAAGAAGGAAGATTGGTTATGATGAGGAAGGATCTTGTGAAGCCAAAAAAAGAGGTACGAGAACTTGTTCGGAGAAACAATTTATTCATAACTGCTTTCAATAATAGAGATAGAGTATGCAAGGTGATCATATACAGTGGGATAAATCAAAATTTGGTATCCACGAAGTTGGTGGAAAAGATAAAGTTGGAGACAACAACACATCTGAGTCCATACAGGGTGTCATGGTTGCAAAAAGGACATCAAGTTATGGTAAGTAGACAGTGTAAAGTTGAGTTCAAAATTGGTAGCTATAAGGAAGAAGTTTTATGTGATGTCATACCTATGAAAATTTGTCATGTTCTATTGGGGAGAGCTTGGCAATATAAGAATAATGTCATACATTATGGGAGGAAGAATAATTATACCCTTGAGAAGAATGGGTGTGAAAATATGTTGTTACCATTAGAAGGTAGGAGAGTCAAATAAGAGGCTAGTCCTAGTACACTTCTCATGAGT
>SNQJ01S0007086.1:392374-414859 GCA_010110895.2 Picea sitchensis
TCCTTCCAGTTGCAGCTGTAAAACAAAGGAAGTTGGTGCTTCCAATGAATGTAATTATTCAAGACATATAAGATAAATAATTATGTGGTTTTCTCTCGCTTTGGGTTTCCACGTACAACACTTTTGTACTATGTATGTGTATTATTTTTCATTTGTTCATTGCTTATTTACTCTGCAGTTATTGGATGATAATGATACATTGATATAACACTTGGATTATATGGTTAAAATAGATTAAATTTCTCTATTACCGATTCACCCCCCCTCTCAGTAATCCAACAAAAGTATAGATACCTAACCTAATCCCTCATGCCATGGATCTTGAAATTTTTTTCCAATACACACCTCTACAGAGCCAACATAGAATTTGGGTCATTAGAGGGAATTTTATCTTCTAATTTGTACTCTCTTTCCCTCCATTCCAACATTGTATTCGGTCAAAATTATGCCAAAAACCAAGGAACAATTTTGTTTTTAGCCAAGAACCAAAATTTTCAAGCATCACTTCTCAAAATGTTAGAGAAATTTGGGTTTCTGAGTGTCGCACTATGCATATTATACATAGAGTGACAATGTTGCAGTTCATGATTGGGAAATACTGCAACACTCTAGAGTGTCACAGTTCCCGATTTGGAAATACTGCAACACTTTAGAGCGTCACAGTTCTCAATATGGGTAGCCTTCGACACCCTGAAGGAACATTTTAAGGCTTTCCCACAAGTTGAAAATCACCCAAAAAGGGCTTGAAATGACATAAAATGACTATTAAATGAAGGAGGGAGACAAGAGTTATTACCTAGAGAAAATTATAGTTTGAATCATCCAATGATCTTCTCTCAATCCTTGCCTGAAGTTCCAACCAAAAGAGGTTTTTTTTTATCATGGACCAGGTAAAAACACAATGGTGATAAACAAATTAAATTTGTTTATTTTAACCTAGTGAAGAATATTCCTTTCAATATTCTTTTTCATTTTTACCCACTTTTATTTGGTCCTTAATTAGTTTCTTTAATTATAAAAAATGATGGATGGTTTATTATAGAATGTAAAGGTGACAGGTCTTATTTGAAACATACGATTATGGTCAAAAGTATTTTCTATTGTTTTTCCTAGGGAAAAGAAAAACTTTAAAAAATGCCCCAAACACTATAGGTACTTTATTTAAGCTCTTTCTAAAACCCTATAAATACAAAAATATCATTGATAAAACCTTCTTTCTTTTATGCTCATTAAATAATTTGAAAGAGCATCTATTCATTTTTAGTTTACCCCTTTTTTGGGCTGAGTACGATTAATTACGAAAAATGAATACTCTAGTCAATATTGACTAGAAGAGTTCTCCTAGGTATTATTTTATACTTTTTTCATAAATAGGAGACTAAATTTACGAAAAATTTAACCGCAAAGTTTTCTTTAAGTGTTTTTCAAACTCTCTAAACATGAAAAACCACCAAGTTTACTTTCTTTGAACTCGTAAAATTTACATTGAAAGACCCATATGGGACCAAACCACTCCTTCCTATGGTTCATTAAAAATACTCCGAAGGACTCATCAGAAGGATGAGCTTATAGTAAAAGCATATCTTAACCTCCTCAATATTTTGTTAAAAAAAGAGGTGCTCGCCAAACATGGAGGAAAATCGAGAAATATAAATTATATGGAATCTATATTAATATGTGGAAGCTAGTCGCTCTCTAACATGACACCCTTTCACTCCCTGTGCCAAGGTTGGGAAATCCATTTGTATCTTGTTTATCATATTATTCCATGAGTCTACACTTCGATTTTTTATCCCATTTTGATTCAATGTTTCAAAGACATTTGTTGTGTCATCCATATGTTCAAGAGCAGTCCAATTGAAAAGAAACTTATTACAATGTTAGTCATCCCTGAGTCATTCATGCAACAATCCATGCTCTGTCTAATTCAAGTATTTAGACTTGTTCTATGTCATTGATGAGGGGTACATCAATGCCCTGACCTTTGATCGAATTATTCTATGGGTTTTTGACTTTACTCATTTATTCACACTCAATAGAATGTACTTGTTTATCTTAAGGTCCATTGTCATCATTGGTGGTTCCTTTTTCATCTCTTAACATTAATCATCATTGTAATGTACTCAAAATTACATATTTTGTTTTTTCATTTTACTCTTATTATTATTTAACTAAAGAAGAAAAACACTATTACATAGTAGTTACCTAACATTCTACTAAATTTTCTATGCATTGATTCCTTCGTCAATTATCAATATAAATCCTTCTTATTCCATACCTTATAACTTGAGACTCATCAAAAAAGGTTTTTATATACAAGTATTCATTTAACCTTTGCAACCATAGGTNTATTACCATTTATATATATATATATATATATATATATATATACCCTAATCGTTGCAATGAAATGTGTTGAATATATTGAAAGTGTTTCAATACAAAACTAAGTCCTTGCATGCATTAAGGGTTTACCAAAGTTTCTTTACATTCACAGTTGTTGAATAATGCACATATAATTGGCCACAATGCAACCGTACTTTACACATGGTTTGTTGTATGTACTCAACGAGTATTTATCTAGCCAACTAGAAGAATTTATTTTCTCAGTATGACCTCAACTTGTCATTCTCTTAGTTGCCCAATGTATTGGTATTATGTATGAACACCATTACTAACTTGCCACACTTCCCTAGTAACATGACTCGGTACTTACCAATTTAATATTATAACCATCGTGAAAGTACATTAGGTTTAGTGAAGCTCCTCAAGACCTTCAAATAAGTTTACATTCATTTGTTTCTGGTTCAATGCAGAATGTTCTCTTAGATCTCCTCTGTGAGTGGTTTTTCACTCGCTCTTAAAACCATTTCCCTACAGTTTAAACCATATTACTCTTGTCCAGTCATCCATGTCTAAGGTTTAGTATTCCTCACAGATTCGCAGAGAGGAATATCGATTATTTATGATATGATACATTTAATCATGCAAGAAAAATCTTAAGAGGATCAAAGGGCGACCTTCGACATCTGCCATTTCTCATTCATTTCCTGGTTAACACTTCAACACTCAAGAAATATGATTAGTGATAGGATTGTGTTTACTGACATGTAAAAGAACTATAATAGTCTAGAGGGAATGCTCGAGAAGCCAATTCATGTATAAATCAATGTAATCAATGTTAAAAGAAGTTGTTGTTGGAATGAAACAAAATTCTCTCAAATTTCTTGAGAGAGACTGTAAAATCTATTTATGTTATTTTTGGAATTAAATATATACTTTGTTATTGTATTTATACATATGTGTGTGTGGATGATGTATTTTCATTAAATGCATTTATTCTTCTGTATAAGTTTCAATTGTTTCTCTTCTTGTAGTCTTCGTGCAAGGAGTGCACAATGCTAATGCAAGGTGTGCAAAGAACACCCTTGTTGGCATAGGGGCAGAACCAAGGTTTTCTCCAAGAGCCCACCAAAAAGACCTAGCTACTATCCCTTTCGGCAACACCTATGAAGTAGATGCAGTCTCACCCAAAGCAACGATGAGGGGGTTGCAGGACAGAGATATCTACAACAAGGGGAATATCAAGTGGATCTTGTATAACAACAATCACAGTATTCATATATCACTTATCAGTGAGATCTATTCTACGCAGCTATAAATCTTGATCTAACATAGTAATGCAAATAAACGTATAATAAGGACATAGATCAAAGCATTAATGACTCTCAAAACACAAAATATACGTGGTTCACCCTCTCTCTAGGGATACGTCCACATAAATGTGCTTATGATATATTAAGATAAATCTTACAGTTTTGATCTGCACTCTTGGCTAGCAGATCTTCTCTCTCCTTCTCTCTTGCTCTCCCCCTTCCTGTGCACCTAGCTGCAGAATCTGATCTTCTCACCCAGCTAAAGATATTACAATACTAGAAGGCTCTCACCCTCAACACTTCTCTCTCACAATACAATGACCTCTCACCACAAAAATAGAGCTAACGCAATAACAATATCATACCTCACGACCCAAGTCCTCTTGAACTTTATTTATACATTAAAATACCTCAACGACAACCTTAGGCCGAAACCTAGGTGTCAAAACCCTCATTACCCAAACCCTAGGTGTCTAAGACCCTACGTCAACTTGATCCACTTTTTGTGGACTTCACCAACCTGTCTTTCCTTCCTTCTCGTGCGGTCCTCCAAAGCATCCAATAGTGTATTTTTCCACTTCTTGAGTCATCCTTGGTCCATCTTCTTTGTCGATCTGTCATCCTCAATCTCCTCTTACAATGGATTTCTTTTCCGCACTTCGCTCCATATTTTCTTCTCTTTTGCTCACTTCGACCCAGTGGCAATCACTCTGTCTACCGCGAAGTTCTCTTTTTACCTTTTCTTCCTTGTTCTCTACTTCCTTTCATAACCAAGGGCCAAGAGGCCCCCAACACTCACCTATGACTCATCCCGAGGCCCTTCAGATCTAATCCTTTCATTTTACTTTGACTTTGGACTATGCAGTGCAGCCTTTGCTTTCTTCTTTATGCTTCCTTCTTGTCCTTGTGCATACTGTCTTTTCTGTGTTTGGTACCCAGTTTCAACTGCACTCGGTACCTTAACCATTTTCCTCATTCCTTTACTTAGAGATGTGAGATAACTCGTTGTCATAGTACAACTTCAGTCGACTCCCATTAACCAATCCTTCTTTCCATTCTCCATTCAACGTTTTCAGCTACACAACTCATCCTTCTGTGATATAGGTGATCTCATATGGTCCAAGCCAATGCATTTTAAACTTCCCAGGGTGTTTGATAAACTTACTGTCATATACCAGTACTAAATCACCTTGCTTGAATATATTCTTCTTGATGTTTCGGTCATGGTAGGCCTTTTCTTGTTCCTTCTGAACTTGCTGATGGAAGCCTGCAATGAATTTGTCTTCTTCTAGTTTGACTAATTGTGCTAGCCTCTCATGAAGAGCGCCAGTATCATCCATGTCTGTAAATGCAACAATTCTTAATATCGGTACCAAGTAATCCATCAGGACAACAACTTCAAGACCATAAACCAACTTGAAATGGGTCTGTGTTGTTAATTTCTTGCAAGTGGTTTTATAATCCTAGAGTACTGTTGGTACTCTTAAATCCTAGTCATCCCTGTTCACACTACAAATCTTTGTCAATGTTGTCTCCAAGATTTTGTTGAATGTTGCAACCATTCCATTTGCTTGTGGGTGGTAAGGTGTACTCTTCTGATGGTGGACTGCAAATTCTTTAGTTAGGGCTTCAACTGTCTTATTGATGAAGTGTGTACCTTGATCACTCATAAGGACCTTAGGGAATCCAAACCTAGTTATTATGTCATCAAATATAAAATGCGCAGCTGTAGTTTCACTATAGTCCTTGATTGCTCTTGCTTTGGCCCATCTAGTCAGGTATTTTGTTGCAGTGATAATATACCTTGCTCATGTGTGCTTTCCTAGTGGGTTTACAGGTCCCACGAAGTCAATGGCCCATTTTTCAAATGCCTATAGGGTCATATGTGGTGCTAATGGCATCTCATCTCTTCGGGATCATTTTCCAACTTGTTGGCATATATCGTATGCTCTGGTATATTCTTTAGCATCTCTATGTAACGTAGGCCACCAAAGGACAACTCGCATAATCTTCTGGGTAATTTCTTTCCCTACGTAATGTCCTCTTGCAATGCCTTCATGAGCTTCTGCAAGGACCATTAGGCACCATGTTTCCATAACTCATCTTCTTAGTATCTCATCAGGTCCCATTTTATATAGCTAACCAACTATCAGTGAAAAATCTGCAGCACGCACCACTAGTTGTTTCTTCTGGGAGATTGTATACTCACTCAGAGCCATTCCTGCTGACAGGAAATGGAATATGTTTGTGAAGTGGTAATCAATATTTCTAATGACGAGAATTTGTGCATCCGGTAATCTATCCTCCAAAATTGTAGGTTCTTCGCCATGTTCCAACCTTGACAGGTGGTCTAGGCCCTTGTTCATTTTTCCTGGCTTAACTATGATCTCAAAATCATATTCTTGAAACAATAGAAGTCATCTACAGATTCTCCCCCCCAACAATGTCTTGTTGACTAGGTACTTCATCAAGAAGTGATCGGTAAACATTTTAAAGTGTCCTCCCAACAAGTAGTGGCATAATTTTTTCAACACATACACCATGGCTAGTCCCTCTCTCTCTGTAGTGGTGTAATTAACTTCAGTTGTGGACAACTTCCTACTGGCAAATGCTAATGGATGATCAATGTCCCCTTCTCCAGGTTGTGCCAGTACTTCTCCTAATGCAATGGAAGATGCATTAACATGCACATGAAATTCCTTGCTCCAATCTGGAAAGGCTATAATAGACGCAATCACTATCTTTTGTTTCAGTGTGTCGAAGCTCTACTGTCATTCGTTTGTCCAACTGAACTGATAGTCTTTCTTTAATAAATTCTCCATTGGCGCAGTAATCTAAGCATATCCTTTGATAAATTTCCTGTAATAGCCAGTATGTCCTAGGGCAGTTTGCAGTTGTTTGACTGAAGTAGGTGGTGGCAAATCAACTATAATTGCAATCTTGGATGGATCCACCAACAATCCTTGATTTCATACAATATGACCTAATAATACTCCAAATGGTGAGAAGAAGATGCAGTTCTTCAAATTCAAAGAAATTTGACACTGCCTGCATTTATCTAGCATTAGACTTAGTCATTCAATATGATTTTTCAACAAACTAAAAACAGTCCAGTCATCAAAGTATGCTTCTAAAAACTTATGCAAAAATTATTTGAATGCTTCAACCACCACCCTGGAAACAATGGTTGGGGCATTCTTCAATCCAAATGACATTACTGTATATTAGTAGGATCCCCACTCTGTGGAAAACATAGTCTTGTGATGGTCCTCCTTGGCGATGTGGATCTGATGGTATCCTGAAAACCCATCTGTAAGAGAATATACTTCTTGGCCTCCCACGTTATCCAACACTTCGTCTGTGAATGGTGTAGGGAAAGGATCATGTAGACAAGAATAATTCAGCTTCCTGAGATCTACGCAAATCTTGATCTCACCTATCTTCTTATCTTGCACTACCATGGGGATAATCCACTCCGACTCTTCGATAGGTTCAATAATCCCTGCTTCCAACATTCTGTCGACCTCAATCTTCACTTTTTTCCTTATATTTAGGGTTCAATTTGTAGGGTCTTTTCTTGACTGGATTTGCATCTGGTTTCAAAGTTATTCTCATCTCTCCCATAGGTCCTTTGATACCCTTCATATCAGTGAACTTGGTTGGGAACAAGTCCTGATACTCGTGCAATAATTCTATGATTTGTCAATGGTAGCAGTGTCCCAGTAATCTCCGACATTGGCAAGATTTGGTGTCTCTTCTATCCCACTATTGAATTTTTTTTATCTTTATCAGTTGTCCAATGAATGGAAGTTCAACTCCTAGTCCTTCCACATCTCTCTGGCCTTCTCTTTCTGCGATATTCACCTTCCTTTGATCATCATATTCGTCGACATTAATGTTGTAGCAGATCTATAGTTTTTGGAGGGGCACAGTCCATTCATCCTCTTATTTCTCCAAAGGGAGGCCAGATGCCTCCTCAAATAATTTATGTCTCACCATATGTAGTGCTTGATATACTAAAGGAAATTCACTTTCAAACAAAAAGGTGGTTATAAAATTCTGGATCATACCTTCCCATTCTGAAGTGACGAGGTGCAGCTCTAGTTGAAGGTACCAGTTAATTGGGGTTGTATCCAGTGTATTGACGAATCTGTGTACCCATTGTTCTCTATGAATGTCACTCTAGGATTCTTTGGATCTACTTACATGGTCCTTTGGGAAACTTTGACCTATATACCTTACTTCGCAGCTTACTTCTTGTGCTGAGAACCGCGTTGTCATCAAAGTTCGACATTGTGTCTAGTCTATGATGTATCCCTTGTGTGTTCCCCACCATCTTGCTGGTGTGGCTTTCATGGCCTCATCCATTGCCAACAACCTCTATTGTTTTGGTACACTTTTCTCAAATTATGATAAGAATTTCTCTAAGGGGTTCAGCCCCTCAAATGTGGGTAGATTACGCACTGTTGTGCCAATCCAGTGAACTTCTCTGGTTAGCCTATCACATCTTCTTGTAGATACTTCGTATATCTGGTTCAGCTAGTTCTCCAACGCTTCTTTTGAGTTGGATGAACATGTTCTATCACTTCGCCAAATTAGATTCTCATCAGTTGTAGGGTTGATATAATCCTGTTGTCTGGCTGTTAATTTGTAGATGTTTTCCAGTTCAAATGCTTGGTCTTCTTCTATGATAGGTTATGTATATCGTGGACCCTAATATGGATCTAAAGGTGCAATTACCCTAAGGACATCTCTCTCAAATGTCATGCATCTTTTCTTTAGATCGACAACAGTAGAATTGTTGAAGGCCCAATCAATTCCTAACAATGCAGGGTAAGGGAAACTATCATCAACAATTTCAGTTACCTCAAAATCTGCAAAGGTTCTTACTCCATCGATGTCCACTGGGACATTCTCTAATCCTCCAAATGGGTTGACAACTTGCTGATTAGCGATGCGAAGCCTGATAGGGGAATATATCATCTTGGGTTTTCCCATTAGTGCCCAAGCTTGCTTCGTCATGACATTGACCTTCGACCCTAAGTCGAGGACCACATAGTCTATCTCATACTCTCCTATCTGAGCATTCAAGTGTAATTATTTATTTGTCCTTCTCCTTTTTCCAATTTGGTGCACTACCCTATTCAGTAAGGGGTTTATCTTTCCTAGATCATACTGCTTGATTAAATCTTGTAATTCTTGTACAACGCTTTTATCTTGAATCAACATAACACAAGTGCACACAAATTCCATGAGTTTTCTTACCTCTTTCCCTTTTGTTGGCGATGCATATGGATAAAACACTTGAGGCATGCCATATTCTTGGGTTTCTGGTTGTCTCTTTGATGAAGATCCTTGACCTCTTTTGAACTCTTTTATTTCCTCGAATATCTGTCTTTCTTTCTTAGCATCGAACATTGGGGTCTTTACTGTAGCTTTCCTAACTTCGTGGTCATTTTCAATCTTTCCTTGGGATACTCTATCTTCTCCTATACCAGTGCCTTCTCGAGTGATAACAATGACTCTAGGGTATTCTCCATGAGGTTCAACATATATCCGTTGTACTTGTGGGTTCTATTGAGGTCCTCATCTTTCTTGAAGTTTATCTAGTAGCACATGGCATTCCTCTATGACATGCTTGAAGGAGTTACAGTAACTATAGGTTGTGCAAGGATTCAGACAATCCCTTACCAAATGTCTCAGCTGCACACAGTTGTAACAGATTATTTTTCCTCAGCCTCGACCCATACCTCCTCCTCGTCCTCATCCTCTGTATCCACCACGAGGATTGAATTTTCCTCTCCTTGGAGAGTTGTACTGTAGGGTGTTTCCTTCTTGTTGTACTTTTCCTTGAATCTTGTATATGTCCCTAGACCTTTCATGCATGAGATCATAAGCTCTACAATATTGATCATCATGCCCCACTGATTTATAGAATGTACAATACAAGTTTGTGGGTGTCTGAACATACTTCTGCATGTTGTAGCACTCACTTGGGCGATGCCTATTTCTACATACATCAAACCAGGGTAGGTTAACTTTCTTCAAGGGGATCAACACCCTTGAGGCCAAGTACTCATGAAATAAGGGACAATGTTCCTTATCATGACCTTCATATCTACATCTTACACACCATATATCTTACCTTTTGTCTTTTCCCTTATCTTTCTTCATATCCTCGACCTGTAAAGACAAACTAGTTAGTTGGCTCATGATCTGGCTAATGCCTGAGTTAGATTCTCCCATCACTGTTGATTCAGGCTTCATGGCGATCTCCAAAGATTCTACCTGTGATGAAATCTTCTGCTGCATCAGAGGGAATCCTATGTGTGGTAACAACGTAGCGATGAACCATTCTTTGTTCTATTCATCGGGGATCTGAAAAGTTAATTAGCATGTCAGGGTCTTGAATCTCTAGTCGAACTCCCAAATAGGTTTTGCTACCCTTTGTTTAATCTGTTTCAGTTCTGTAATACATTGTGACTCTGACTTAGGTTTCTTAAACTATGCAATCAACGCATTCTTGATCTCATTCAGGGGCTTAGGTTGTGCCAGTCCTTGGACAAGTTTCATGTACCAGCTCAATGTGCGGTCCCTTAGCATAGTGTTGAACTGGGTTCTCTTGATGGCTTCATCGGTGATACTTTTAATATTCCATACGGCTTCACATAGAAACCAATGCTGATCTGGATCTTCAGATCCATCTCCTCTAAAGATAGGGAGTCTCATTTCATCTTCCATAGAGCTGAATAGGCTTCTTGTCTGAGTAGATGTTGAGCTACTAGTAACAGTACTCTGAATATTCTAGTGGTTCTGACTATTCTGACTGCTAAGTACTATTGGGACAATAAGAGGATTATTGTTACTTACTTCAGTCGTCTGTGCAGTTCCTGAGTTTTTTCCTCGCTTTGGCACATTTCTTCAGCTTCCTCTTCTTCTACTCTAGTGGGTTCTGGATGCTCTTCATTGGCTAGATCTACCTCTTCTCCACTGTAGAAACCCTCTTCTCCATAGTTTTTCTTAAACAAGTTCTCAAGGTCAACCCCTTGGAATACTTTCCCACTGCGCGTATGTCCTGCTTCTGTGTCGATGTCGCTATCCGAGATCTTGAACATTAGCCTTTTCAAGTCTGACCAATCTACTATATCTTCAAGATGTGGTTTTCATGCAAGATCATATTGATTCTTAGATTCAGAAAGTGCAAAAAGTTTCCTCTGGGTCCTTTGAAAAAGTATCTCTCAGCTTGGCTATACGATTTTGCTCTATCAACAACAAACTCAACGATATACCCTCCAATGGTACTATCAAACCAATGATCTACTGCTCTGGATACAACATTGTCAATTCTCTTGACCTCCTGGATCAGTGCTGGTGTCCAAACCACAAGAGGTCTAGATCTGATCTCAAACTGTGTGTCAACTAACCTAGCCAACGAATCGTGTATCTCTTGATGGATTCCTCTGAAGAATATCTCATGAATGTCGGTGAAGATGTATATTTGTAGCCAATATTCAGTACACAATTTAGGGTTCTTGTTCAGGGCTTCAACGAATTCCTTCTCTTGATCCTCTATCCACTTCTGAATCTCTGTCTTCGATGAGAACCACCTTGACATTCCCTTAAAAAGATTCATGTCCCGACAACAGAATCATTTGTTGGCACAGGGGTAGACCCAGGGTTCACTCCAAGAGCACACGAACAAGCCCTAGCTACTGGCCCTTTTGGCAACACCTGTGAAGCAGATGTCGTCTCACCCGAAGCAACGATGAGGGGGTTGTAGGATAGAGATGTCTACAACCAGGGGAATACCAAGTGGATATTGTATAAAAACAATCACAGTATTCATATATCACTTAACAAAAAGATCTATTCTATGCAGCTATAAATATTTATCTAACATAGTAATGAAAATAATAGTATAATAAGGACAGAGATCAATGCATTAATCACTCACACAACACAAAATATATGTGGTTCACCCTCTCTCTAGGGATATGTCCACAAAACTATGCTTATGATATATTAAGATAAATCTTACAGTTCTAATCTGTGCTCTTGGCCAACAGATCCTCTCTCTTCTTCTCTCTTTCTCTCCCCCTTCCTGTGCAGCTAGCTACAGGATCTGATCTTCACACCCAGCTGAAGATCTTACAATACCGTAAGGATCTCACCCTCATCACTTCTCTCTCATAATACAATGACCTCTCACTGCAACAATAGAGATAACTCAATAAAAATATCATACTTCTCGACCCTGGTCCTCTTGACCTTTATTTATACATTACAATACCTCACCGACAACCTTAGGTAGAAACCTATGTGTCAAAACTCTAATTACCAAAATTCTAGGTGTCTAAGACCCTAGGTCAACTTGATCAACTTTTTCTGGACTTCGCTATCCTGTCTTTCATTTCTTCTCGTGTGGTGCTCCAAATCATCCAATGGTGGATTTTTCCACTTCCTGATTCATCCTCGATCCATATTTCTTGTTGATCTGTCATCCTCGATCTCCTGTTCCAACGAATTTCTTTTCCGCACTTCGCTCCATCTTTTCTGCTCTTTTTCTCACTTTGACCCAGTGACAGTCACTGTTTCTACCATGAAGTTCACTTTTTACCTTTTCTTCCTTGTTCTCCACTTCCTTTCATAACCAAGGGCCAACAACCCTTTTATAGGTTTAGAAGCTCAGGAGAGACAGTGCAATTTTTCACAGAGTTAGAGAAAGGAGTGCGTAGGTGAATTTTTAAAGTACCAAGCTCAGGAGAGTTAGCGCAAGGAGTGCGCAGGCCCATAAAGTTTTAAGGGTCAAAATATTGGGATAGATGTGCAAGTGTGTGCTAGGGATAAATAATGAGTGTGAGGTTATAGGGAGGAAATCAACCAAGTGGAGAATCCATTTGTTAAGAAACAAACAAACAATATTTTCTCTTGTGGAGTTAAATTCCCCGACAACCATTCATTCAGGTTAGAGGAGTGTGGTCGTTAAGTCCTAAGTCCTTCAGACTTTTCCACTTGGTAATTTTGGAGTAGTTAGTTATTATCGGAAGATGTGGAGCCCTGAAGCTCTGAATCCTAGAGTTAATCTCAACAGTCGATCGATGGGTAAGTGTGATCTGCTGGATCCCCAAGATATTTGGTGACTCAACACTCCAGAAACACTTGGTCGTTGTGATTTGGAGCATAGAAATCCCTGATTCTTAGTGTCTCGAAATAATTGTCAGTCATATGACACAGGATCATCACCATCATCATTTAATGAGTCACGGGGTAAGATAAATCAACATCTAGGGAAATGCATTGTAACCAGTTTGGATCCCAAGGAGGGCACATCACTTTAAATTTTCAGACATTTGTAATTAAATATCCCATGAGATATTCATGCCATAGCTATTGTATATTCTCCAGGAGATTGTAATTGTATTTAATGCCTGTAGGATTGTACATATTTTGAGCGTCGACTCATATCTAAGATTGTAAATTTTCATTTAATATAATAATATTAGTGGTAGGATGATTTTAATTATGATAAGAAGGCACTAGAGTAGTCTGGAGGGAAGGCTCGAGAATCACCTTCATGTATAAATTAATGTAATCTATGCCTAGAAGAGGTTGTTGAAAGTTGGTGTTGTTGATGCTGAGAGTTTTTGTTGTTGCTGCTGAAAGTTGTTTTTGTTGTTGCTGAAGGTTGTTGAAACTCTTGTAAATTATTGTTGAAGAAATATAAAAGAAGAAAATTTCTTTCAATTTGATGAGACTATGAACTTGTTTATTATTCTGAAACTGAATAAATGGTGTGTTTTTATATCTATGTATGAATGTGTATTTCAATTTTTTATTGAATGAGCCCTTGATTTAGTTATAAGTTTCAATTGTTTATCGTATGAGAATCGTAGTGCAAGGAAGTCATATTTCCAACACAAGGTGTGTGGAGGCCGAACCATTTATAAGTTTATAATATTAGGAGAGCTAATGTTATTCTGCACTGAGCGAGCAAGGAGTGCGCCTACACTTAGAATAGTGAAAAATCTTAGAGGAAGTGCAAGGAGTGCAAAGAATCAACACTTCATTAAGTGTTGATCAAGATTAAAAGAGATAGCGCAAGGAGTGCGCATGTGACATTTTCAAGGTACCAAAACTATGGAGGGAAGCACAAAATGCTTGTCAGAGTTCAAGTTAGTCAAGCGACAAAGCTCGAGGATGGATAGAGAGAGTAAGTCTCCAAGAGGATAAATTCCTTTTGCTTAAGGCCGAGTGGATGAGATCTTTTCAGGAGAAGTTGGAGTCCCTCACATTTGTTTGATAAAGGAGGAGTGTGATTTTTAATCCCTAATTCATTTAGACTTCGTTGCTCCGACAATTTTAAGTTCTTTGTTACAAGTGAGGCATGGAGTCCTGAAGCTCCAAAGTAACAGAGTGAATCTCTATCACAGATTTGTGGGTGAGTATGAACAATTGTATCCCCGAGTGATTCAACGATTTATCACTCCAGGAAAGTTTGGTCGTTATTGCATGGAGGTGAAGAACTCTTACATTCTCGAAGCCTAGATCTAATCCTAACCACCAACTGATGGGTAAACATTGATCGTATATTTCCAAGTTGTACAGAATTCAACTATTTAGAATATATTGGGTTACAATTTTTTTGGTGTGCAAAAGTCCCGAAGCCTAGGAGTCTAGAGTGAACAAGGATCGTTGATCCAAGGGTGAACATTGATTGTCATATCTGTCGATTTCATCCCTTTGTTGGTTCATAGGTTTTGGGTGTGGAGTGTTGTGTTGGTAAATCCTCCGGAGCACCGAATTTCCATATCACCAGAGTTAAACCTTTCAATCAAAGCTCAAGGTCATGTGATATCACATCGAAGGATAGGGGGATAATGATTCTTTCTCGATTCTAAGAGGAAAAGGGGCTTAGAGTAAGCTCCCAACGATTTTTTTGTGGACCTGCATATGAAAAGTAAAGAGACCTGTGTACATAGGAAAGGATCCAAACAAAGATCCTAGACCAGGAGGTCACGTAAGCCCATAAGGGGTTTGCATCAAGTGGTATCAGAGTAGGAATAATCTTTATGTAAGGAATATATTGAAGCCATGAGGCTGAGGGTACATAGGGATAGACTTGGAGTCAATACAACTATGGAGGAGGAAATGAGAAAAAAATTGTGCAAGGATGGACACCATGGAAACAAAATAAAGGAGAGCACTAGAGGCTAGAGATATAGTGATGCTAAAATTGAAGATTAAGAACATGAAGAAGTTGTGGGAGAACAAGTAGTAGAGGAGCGATTGCTGAGAGTTGTTTTCCATTTGGGAACAAGAGAGAAGATGGAAGTTCCTATGTATGAAGGTAATTTGAATTTAGAAGAATTGGTTGACTAGATAAGTTCTTTAGAGAAGTACTTTGATTATGAAGATATTGATGGTGAAAATAAAATAAAGCATGTAGTGAACAGGTTGAAGGGACATGGCATATTTATGGTGGGACGAGTTGAAATTTGATATAAGGAGTAAAGCTAAGTCCAAGATTAATATTTAGGGTAGAATGGTAGTTAATATCAAGGATAAATTCATACCGAAGGATTATGAATTGAATCCTTCCAGAACGTTGCAGAATCTGAGACATACATGTTTGTCCGTGAAAGAATATATTGAATAATTCTATAAGTTCAATATAAGAGTAGGACATATGGAAAATTATGAAGAGAAAGATGTTAGGTACATAAATGGATTGAGCTATTAAGTCTAGGATGATATTACTATGATAACGATGAGGACTCTAGAACATGCTTATCAGATATCACTGAAAGTTGAAGAAAAACCAATAAGAAAAAAGATTCAAAAGAACAGGGGAAATAACACTAATAGAGGAAAAGGGACAAACAAAGAGAAGTTACAAAGATCAAGGGAGTAAACTCAAGGATTTAACAGTTAGAAAGTTAGAGGAGGATACTCTAGAGGAAGGAATACTTTTTCAAGAGGTGGAGAAAGAAGCAGAGGTGGAGAAGTCAAGTGTTATGCTTGTGGGAAATTAGAGTACAAGTCTTGGGAATGTACTAAACATAAGAATGCAAGAGTTAGAGAAGCTCACATTTATGAGGCTTAGTAGAGGAATGTGGAGACGAAGATGAAAGAAAAAACAACTAAAGAAGGAAGATTGGTTATGATGAGGAAGGATCTTGTGAAGCCAGAAAAAGAGGTACGAGAACTTGTTCGGAGAAACAATTTATTCAGAACTTCTTTCAATAATAGAGATAGAGTATGCAAGGTGATCATATACAGTGGGATAAATCAAAATTTAGTATCCACAAATTTGGTGGAAAAGATAAAGTTGGAGACAACAACACATCTGAGTCCATACAGGGTGTCATGGTTTCAAAAAGGACATCAAGTTATGGTAAGTAGACAGTGTAAAGTTGAGTACAAAATTGGTAGCTATAAGGAAGAAGTTTTATGTGATGTCATACCTATGGACATTTGTCATGTTCTATTGGGGAGACCTTGGCAATATAAGAATAATGTCATACATTATGGGAGGAAGAATAATTATACCCTTGAGAAGAATGGGTGTGAAAATATGTTGTTACCATTAGAAGGTAGGAGAGTCAAATAAGAGGCTAGTCCTAGTACACTTCTCATGAGTGGGAAGGATCTCTTGAAAGAAGTAAAAAAAGATCAGGAAATGTAGTTCATTGTTATACGTAAACTGAGATTCATCCTTACAAATACTTCTATGAATTATTTTCCCGTGGAAGTTCAGGAGCTATTGGATGAGTTTGCTGACATTGTGGTGGATGAGTTGCCTCATACTTTACCTCCCATCAAGAGTATAAGTCACCATATTGACCTTATTTCAGGATAAAATTTGTCAAAAAAAGAAACATATAGATTATTCCCTCAGGAGAATGAAGAGGTCAAGGAGAAGGTCCAAGAATTGTTGGATAAAAGATTGATCATAGAAAGTCTGAGCCTGTGTGCACTACCAACTTTGTCGAGTCCAAATAAATATGGAGGTTGGAGAATGTGCACAGATTCTAGATCCATCAACAAGATAACCATCATGTATATATTTGCTTTACCCATAATGGATGATTTAATGGATTGTGTGAGTGGATCTAGTTATTTTTCCAAGATAGACTTGAAAAGTGGTTATCGTCGTATACGATTGAGAGAAGGTGATGAATGGAAAAAAAAAATTCAAAACAAATGAAGAACTGTATGAGTGGCTTGTTATGCCATTTGGATTAAAAAAAATTCTAAGAACATTCATGAGGTTAATGAATTAAGTTCTCAAAGATTTTATTGGGAAGTTTGTGTTTTTTTTATTTAGATGATATTCTAGTTTTCAACAAGACTCATGAGTAGCATTTAAGACACTTGAAGATGGTGTTGAAGAGGTTGCAGCAACAAAAGTTTCTGATAAATATGAAGAAGTGTTCTTTCATGAAGACAAAACTTATATATATGGGATTTGTAATCTATTCAAATTAATTGAACATGGATCCAAAAAAGGTGTGGGCTATAAGAGAGTGGCATTCTCCAAAAAGTGTGTTTGAAGTAAGAAGTTTTCATGGTTTAGAAAGCCTTTATAGGAAATACATTAGGAATTTTAGCAGTATTTGTGCACCCATATTGGATACTATAAAGAAGGAAAATGGATCTTTTGACTAGAAAATAAAATTCGAGAAAGGATTTAGAGTGTTAAAAGAAAATATAACTAAACAACTTATCTTAATTCTGCCAAACTTTAGGAAAACTTTCCAGTTCAAATGTGATGCAAGTGGAGTGGTCATTGACATAGTTTTAAGTCAAGATGATAACCATGTTGCTTATTTTAGTGAGAGTTTGAATGATGCTAAGAAGAAGTATTCAACATACGACAAGGAATTTTATGTTATAATTCAAGATTTGAAAAAATGGATACATTATCTTATACCAAAGGAGTTTGTTTTGTATACTGACAATCATGCTTTGATGTTCATAACCAGAAAAGAGAAATTGAACTAGAGACATGCCAAATGGGTAGAATTCATGCAGAGTTTTAATTTTGTCATTAATAATATTAGTGGGAGTGATAACAAAGTTGCATATGCTTTGAGAAGGAGATGTTTAATATCGCAGGAATTCCAAGTGGAGACTTTGGGATTTGAACACCTCAAGGAGATGTACCAAGAAGACCCAAATTTCAAGGAAGCTTATGAAGCTTGTGAAAACCGTTTGATAAGGGATATAATCCAATGGATGGAGTATATAATCCATGAAGGACTATTATTCAAAGGAAGTCAATTATGTATCCCAAAATTCTCAATGAGGGACAATTTGTTGAAGGAGAAGCATAGTGCAGGATTGGATGGACATTTTGGCCATGATAAAACATATGTGCAATTAATTTTTTCATACTATTGGCCAGGAATGAGGTCTAATGTGAAGCAATTTGTGGACAAATGCATAATTTTCCAATATGTTAAAGGAAGGAAACAAAACATATAATTGTATCGACCATTTCCTATTCCAAATAGGCTTTGGGATGGTATAAGTATGGATTTTGTTCTGGTATTGCCAAGAAATCAGAGGGGAAATGATTCAATATTTGTGGTGGTTCACATATTTTCAAAGATGGAAAATTTTATACCATGTCACAAAACAAGTGATGATAATCACATAGCAAATATATTTTTCAAAGAGATTGTGAGATTGCATGGCTTACCCAGGAGTATAGTCTCTAACAGAGACAAAACATTTGTGGTATAGTTTTGGAGGACTTCGTGGAAGAAGATGGGGACAAATTTGTATTTTAGTTCAATGTATCACCCTTAGACACATGGAAATACTGAGGTACTGAATAGAATCTTAGGGAATCTGCTAAGGAGTTTGGTAACTGAACATAACAACTAATGGGATCAAATTCTGCCTCAAGATAAGTTTGCATGTAATGAATCACCAAACATGAGTACTATTAAGATCCTGTTCCAGATAGTGTATGGAATGCATCAAAGAGGAATTTTAGAATTGAGATATTTGGGGCAAGTTGAATTTCAAATTGTAGGAGTAGAGGATTTCGCTGTAGAAATACATAAATTTCATGATCAAATCAAAGGACAACTACATGATAGAACCCATAGATATAAGAACAAAATAGATCAGAGAGGAAAATAGGTGAATTTTTAGGTTGGATATCAAGTCTTGGCACACTTGCGGAAGGAAATATTTCCAAGAGGAAAATATAATAAACTAAAGATGAAGAAGATAGGACCTTGTAAAACCCTTAGAAAATTTCTACAAATGCTTATGATATTGAATTGCTAGAGGACATTGGAATTTCACCAATATTTAACGTCACCGAATTATATCCTTACAAGATGAATGAAACATGAGGGAAACATGATCAAGGTGATATTCAATGGATGAGACAAATTCTCATAGGAGAGAAGCCTCAGATACAAAATATTTTAAATTAGAGAATTGCTAAGAGAAATATGAGAAATGTTTACTATGAATATCTGGTTAAAGGAAGAATCATCTAGCAAAATATGCCAATTGGATAACTGAAGAAGACATCCAGAAACATGGAAAAGAAGTGGAGGATCTCATGGACAAGAGCCCATGAATATTTTGTCCAGAGGAGTATGATGCGGGAGCATCACCATCATCATTTAATGAGACATGGTGGAAGATGACTTAGCATCCAACACAATGCATTATAACTAGTTTGGATCCCAGGGAAGGCATGTCAATTTAAATTTTTAGACCTTTTTAATTAAATATCCCATGAGATCCTCATGCCAGAGCTATTACATATGCTCAAGGAGATTGTAATTGTCTTTAATGCATGTAGGATTATACATATTTTGAGCAATGACTCATTTCTAAGATTGTAAATGGTCATTTAATATAATAATATTACTGATAGGTTTCTTTTAATTGTCATAAGAAAGAACTAGAATAGTCTAGAGGGAAGGATTGAGAAGCCCCTTCATTTATAAATTAATGTAATCTATGCCCAGAAGAGGCTACTGAAAGTTGTTGTTTTTTCTATTGAGATTTGTTTTTTTTGTTGCTGAAAGTTGTCGTTATTGATGCTAAAGGTTGTTGAAACTCTTGTAAATTATTGTTGAAGAAATATAGAAGAAGATAATTTATTTCAATTTGATGAGACTCTAAACTTGTTCATTCTTTTGAAACTGAATAGATGTTGTTTTGTTATCTCTGTGTATGAATGTGTATTTCAATGTTTTATTGAATGAACCCTTGATTTAGTTATAAGTTTCAATTGTTTCTCTTTTGAGAATCTTGGTGCAAGGAGTGCATATTTCCAATGCAAGGTGTGCGGAGGCCGAACCGTTTACATGTTTAGAATCTCAAGAGAGATAGTGTGATTCTACACCGAGTGAGATAAAGGAGTCCACCTACCCTTAGAATAGTGTAAATTATCAAAGGAAGTGCAAGGAGTACACAGAGTCAACACTTCATTAAGTGTTGAAGAATCTCATAAGATATACCACAAGGAGTGCGTAGGCGACCTTTTCAAAGTCCCAAAACTAAAGAGAAAAGAACAAAGTGTGTTTTAGAGTTCAATCCAGTGAAGTGATGAAGCTCAAGGAGGGATAGCGAGAGAATTTCTCCAAGAAGAGTAATTCCTTTTGTTTAAGGATGAGTGGATGAGATCTATTCGGGAGAAGTCGAAGTTCCTTATAGTTGTTCAATAAAGGTGAAGGAGTGCAGTTGTTAATACTAAGTCCTTTGGACTTCCCTACTCTGATGGTATTAAGTTGTTTGTTGCAAGAGAGGTTCAGAGTCTTGAAGCTTCGAAGTCCTGGAGTGGATCTCTATCGTAGATTCATGGGTGAGTATGAACAGTTGGATCCCTAAGTGATTCGACAATTCGTAACTACATGAAATTTTGGTCATTATTGCACAGAGGTGAAGAACTCCCAAAGTCTTGAAGCTTGGAGATAATATTGACCTGCAACTAATAGATAAACGTGGACCATATATTTATGATTTGTTCAGAATTCGACTATGCGTAAGATATTGGGTTACAATTATTTTTTCTTGGAAAAATCCTAAATCCCCAATGTCCAGAGTGAACACATACCGTTGATCCGAGGGAAAACATTAACTGTCAGATATGTGGATTTTGGCCCTTCCCTAGTTCATAGGTTTTGGGTGTGAAGTGTTGTGTTGGTAAATACTCGAGAGATCCATAGTTAAACCTTTCAATTAAATCTTGAGTTCACGTGATATTTCATCGAAGGAGAGGGGGATAGTGCCTGTGACTCAATTCTCAGAGGAAAAGGGGATTAGAGTAAGTTCCCAACAGGTTATGTGTGGACCTTCATACAAAAATTAAAGGGACCTGTGTACATAGGAGAGGATCCAACAAGGATCCAAGAGGTAATTCAACTCCAGAGAATATCCTAGACTCGGAGGTCGCACGAGACCATAGGGGGTTTGCATCATTATAGATCACGTAAGGGAGGCATATTCATGTCCTCCGTTTCATCAAAAGTTTAACTTTGACATTGGAAGAGTGGAAGGATAGCGTAATACCTATGCCTTCTGGTCAAGTCACTTTATGACCAGATTCTACCGGTAGAAAATTGGGTGCATTTGAGTGGGTTGTCACATTAGGTAAACCTTCAGGAGCCTCAGGGCCTAGAGTAAATGTAGATCGTTGATCAAAGGAGGAGTGTGGACCGTTGATCCGTGAACTCTTCAGGATTTCGGTGGTTCATATATTTTGGATAATTTTAATGTTGCCATTGGAGCGGAGGAGCTATGAAGCCTCAGAGTCCCAAGGTGCTGAACAACCCTTTCGATAAGAATTTGGTCCTAAGTTGTGGTCACATGTACGAGTTTCCAGGAGATAAGGGACCCTCACGAGCAAGAAAATTTCATGCAACAATGTGGTGAAGACCTATGGGTGAAGTAAAACCAGGGGTCTGTGGGATCCCGAGAGCTAATTCAACTCCTATGAGAGAAGATTATAGACAGAGAGGTCGCAACGCAAAACTGTGGTCTTGATGTTTGCCTCAAATATACCTAGTCCTTCTCAGGTATTCTTGGCATGTGAATATTTATTTCAAGTATAACACTTGGTCGTCTCTCAACCATTTTTTTTCTTGTATGTCATTTAAAATAGAGGATTACCACCTCTTTAAAAATGAAAGGGGATTTATCCTGGTGAGGTTGACTTAAAAACCATAAGATATACCTTTTTATCAATAGAAGTGTGTTGTCCCACTAGTAATCTAATGTTTCCAACAATTTTATGTGGCTTGGTGCAAAGGGATCCTAGAAAATTGCATCCATGCTTCCTTCCATGGGTCAAACAACCAACCCAATGCAATCCACACTTGAACTTGCTTCAATTCATGAAATTTGACCAATGTACCCCAAACTTGATTTCTCTCAACATGCCAACATGCACCAAAATCTCTGGTGCACCCTTTCCTTATGCACACCTTTTCAAGAAGACTCATCTTCTCACCCAACACATGCCCATATCTTGGTATCTTCCACCCCATTTTATGCCTCGTTCTTGGGTAAGCCCCTTCTCATTTTCAGGAACACGAGGCTCCCAATTTCCCAACTAGTGTGCATCTTGGGTTCCAAAGAAACCCCAAATTCCGTCTCCTTGAGGAATTGGGTGAGAGTTCTTGCACCCTTCTAGTAGAAAGGAATTACAATATCCATTTATATTCATTATCCTCTCTCCTCAACTAATTTTAATTACTTATTTTAATAATTTATTATTATTCTGATTCTTATTACTCATGTAATCTTAATGATTTCTTTGATTACTTTATCAAAAATACTATTAATATCATTA
>SNQJ01S0007087.1:7263-19007 GCA_010110895.2 Picea sitchensis
GTTAGTTGCGAAAGGATTCTCTCAGCGAGAAGGCATTGACTATGAGGAGACTTTTTCTCCTACAGTGAAGATGAGAACTATTCGTCTTGTTCTAGCCATGGCATCACAACAAGGCTGGAAGGTGCACCATATGGATGTGAAAAGTGCCTTCCTCAATGGGGATTTGAAGGAAGAGGTATACATGTGCCAACTAGAGGGGTTTCAGGTTGCAGGGAAGGAGCATCTATTTTGTAGACTAAATAAGGCTCTATATGGTTTGAAACATGCACCGAGGGCGTGGTACATCAATATTGACAGGTCATTGGTTCAACAAGGGTTCCAACGAAGTCCTTCATATTCCAACTTATATGTCAAAAGAGTTGGTAATGAGATCATTCTTCTGGTTGTTTATGTGGATGATATCATTATTACAGGTAGTGAGGAAGATGTAATTACATGGATCAAATTCAACATGAGAAGAGCATTTGACATGATAGATCTAGGCCTCCTACACTATTGTCTGGGTGTAGAATTTTGGCAAATAGGGAGTAGCATTTTTGTCTCACAAGTAAAGTATGCCAGGAGTTTGTTGGATAAGTTCAGGATGAAGGATTGAAAAATATCCTCTACATCTATGGAGAAAGGGATGAAACTTTTAGCCAAGACTGACTCAAAGGAAGTCAGTGAGTCACTATATAGACAGCTAGTGTGCAGCTTGATATATCTTACAACCACTATACCTGATCTGAGTTTCGATGTGAGCTTCATTTCCAGATTTATGATAGCATCGAAAGTAGAGCACTGGACAGTAGCAAAGCAAGTGCTGAGATATGTGAAAGGGACACTTGACTTTGGTATTCTATATAGCAGGAGAAAAGACCCGAGGTTGTGTGGGTATACAGATTCAGATTGGGCAGGTTCTGTTGATGATAGAAAATCCACTTCTGGATATGTCTTCAGCCTTGGCACGGGTGCAGTCACATGGACCAGCAAGAAACAACATGCAGTTGCCCTTTCATCGACAAAATCAGAGTATCGAGGAGCATTGAAAGGTGCATGCGAGGCAGTTTGGCTCAGGAGGATGTTATCAGATATGCAGATGCAGTAGAGAGAGCCTACACCCTTGTTCTATGACATTCAAGGGGTAATGAAACTTGCCAAGAATCCAGTCTTCCACGAGCATATCAAACATGTTGATACACACTATCACTTCATCAGACAGCTTGTAGAAGATAGAACTATTGAGCTGCAGTATTGTCCTATAGAGGATCAAACTGCAAACATTTTCATCAAGTCTTTGGGTCCTGAAAAGCATGTAAAATTTCGAAAGAAACTTGGTGTAGTGAGTAGATTGACCATTAAGGGAGGGTGTTAAATTAAATATTAGTTTATAATGGTCAATTAGAAATTAGACTTAGGAATTAATAAAGTCAAAGTGACTTTAGGTTAATTTATTTGCTTTTAGGTCAGATATTTATTTTTAGGTTATATTTTCACTTTATCCCACATTCATAAAGTGGTTTGACTCTACTTGATTGTAACCTATATAAGAAAGCTATTTGCTCTCTTATTTTATTGATTGAATAACGACATATAACCTTATTCAAGTTATCTTGGTTTCTGTGTGTGCTCGATTTCCATTACAAAAATAACATTTATTCATATGTAATTTGTTTTTTGAATTTTGTTTTAGTGAAAATGAATATGTATGAACTATCTATGCAATAGAAAAATGTTTATGGTAATTTTACAATTACAATTTCAACCATATTGAACTTTGTAATTTATAAAAATATCTTTGGCACATTTTTTTTTATTTAAATTGAGTATTTATGTTTCATATATAAAATTTTGATATAATTTCACAAGTACATAATCTATAATAAATCTCATTTAATAAAAATAAACATCACAATGATAACCATATAACAAACATAAACATCATCTAAAATATACATTTAAATTAACTAACATCATCTAATTATATATACCTCTAGCACATATAAAGGTCATTAATTAGCTAGCACACAAATCTAATAATCTAACAGGGCATCATCATTGTGATCACATATAACAGAACACAAGCATTGTCTAACATCATCATCACACACATATAACAAACATCATTTATACATATCTATAAAGAACATTTAACAAACTTATCTAACATGAACTAACAATATACACATCAACATCAACATATAAATTAAGTACATCAACATGAACAAAAAAAATGCACTATATATATTATGAACAAGTCAAATAACTGCTATAACATATCTGGTCTAGCCGATGTGATAATCATATATACAACATTATTGGAGGACCAGTTTGTAGTAGAAGATGATGGATGGTTAGGAGGAAGTGGCTAGTCGACTCTTTGATGAGAAATAGGTGGTGGAAGAATAGGTGTTTCTTTCTCATTTAGGTGAGGTGAAGGAGGAGAACACGGAGAAGGATCATGGTCACCCTCATCAGTCAATGGGGTACTGGACGAATGAGTATTGGAGGAAGAGTGTGTATCATCGACATCCCTCCTAGCTTCTAGTATCTTGGTAGCTCCGATGATATGACACATAAGAGGCATCATATCACGAGACATATCCCTCCAAAGCTCCAAGAGCATAGGATCTTACATGATGTCTTGCTTCATCACAAGGTAAACTCCCACCTCAACCAAAATTGCACATAATCAATCACCCAACTCCAATCTGAATGTAGTATCCTGCCTACAATGCATGCCGTCAGGTATCTCCACCCAAGGAACTTGACCCACTGTGGTCTTATGCATATCCTCATCAACATCTGGTGGGGGAGGAGGCATGTCCCAAAATAATGTTCCAATATATGAAAAATATATAGTACACAACAATAATTAGACAGTTTCATTAAACAATTTAATAAAACACGTTAAATAACCTATTACAATTGATTTTATTCTAATTAAGTAAGACAATAAAATGAAACTAGATTAATTTAAACAAAACACTAATATTACTTCTAACATATGGTGGCTGATTTGATGTAAAGATGATGTTCAAACATTTTCGCTAATCCAACCCCACGTAAGGACATGGCACCATCATGAACATGGGCTCAACCTCACTAGCTAGTAGACCTAGTTCGTTAATGGAAATCCTAGCCGGAAACTCTGGTTGGCCCCTCTTGGGCATCATCTCACCCCACATGTGCATCTTCACCTAATTCATTGACCTAGAAGGCTGATAGAAAAAATTAGGCCTCATGTAATGTACCCAACCACCCATAGTCCGGGCTACGCCACTTAATCCGACTGCAACAAACCCAACCACCCACAAGTGAGGCATGTTGTAGTCCAGGGACTCCTTTCACAAAGAATTATGTCAATATGAATTACTTCTAATTTAATTAAGAGACATGAAAACCACATGCGGAAATAAATATTCATGCCACAACATAAACTAAGTCATGCGCAACGATAACCAACAAGCATGCATATTCTAAATATTTAATTAAAAGATAAATAAATACACAACGGAATAAATCATACACAAGTAAATAACAATAACAAAGAGAACTTATATTTTCTGAAACAAGACACCAACTGGCTTCATACCAAGGACGTTCCACCCAACTGTAGACACTACTATTCCAAGTCTTAGTAGCAGTGTCATCCCTGAGCTAGGGATATGAATCCATAAGGACAGATCCAAAGTCTCACTCGACTTCCCAAACCAGTCAATACTCAAGCTTTGACAGGCTTCTTAGCACCCACAACACTAGCTCTCTTCTACCCAGCCTGCACAACCCAAGAGAATGGACTCCCTTCTTTGCCACACAGTCCCTCATGCTGTCCATCTCCTTCTAGGGCTCCGATGCAGCTGGTCCAAAATATCCATGATGGGACTCTCAGGACTTGAAATTGTGAGAAAAATTGAGCACATACCAAAGAATCTCAAACATGCAGGTCTTGATTCTTGGCTAGAATACACCAACAGTCTCTACAACCAACAATACCATGGCTGATATTCAACAATTTGTTTTCCTTTCCCAAGCCAAGAAATGAATGAGGAAAGATGAGTGGGTGAAAGAATGAAAGGTGTGAATATCGAGCAATTGAGTGAGTGAACAATGAGTGAAGAAGAAACAACCAACATAAGAGAACATGAGAACCCCCCTCACAAAATAAGGATGGGCCTATGTAATTCTTGGAATTAAGGAACCACTTGGCCTTCCCCCCTAAGAAGCTCATGTAATTGTTATTCTCCATTAAAACAATAATCGGTAAAAAAAATATAAAATAAGTACTTATCCCCTCAAGCCCTGTCTCTTGTAGAATCATAGCCCCCAATAACTGTTGTCCTTGTCCATCTAGCAGCCATCAATGTATTTATTCTTAATAATGATCAAAACATTACATTTTCTAGGCACACTAACCTCTTAATAATTGTTTAGGCACTATGTATTTTCTTTTTTTCGTTTGTTAATTTGTGCGAGACCTGTTGGCTACGCGATTAACCTGTGGCTTGAAAAACCGCGACTCAGGGGCATCTAAGCCGTCAAAATCACCTGGGGATCGCACCCGGCCTGAGACACACCAACCCTTAGCATGGTTGGATTTTTTTGTCCCCGCAGGTTTCGAACCGGTGACTTTAACATCACGGAGTGGCTTAACAACACACTCCATCACCGACTGTCCTACACCTCGGGGACTAGGCACTATGTATTTTCACAACTTAACAAAATACAATATTTAATATGGGGCTCAAAACTCAATGTGTTACATACCCTCCCCCTAATTTTGCACTATCCTCAATGCATATACAAAAAAAAAGATCAAAATCTCAAAATCTCAAAATTTATTCAAAAAGTTGTGGGTACTCTTCCCGTAAGGCATCTTCATGCTCCCAAGTAGCATCTTCAGGACCATAGCAGGTCCACTGGACTTTTACTAGCTCTATTACTCGATTCCGGAGCATTTTAACTTTTCTGTCCAATATTCGCATTGGTTGGATCTGAAAGTCTCCCTCTGTCTCTACCTGAATCAGATCCCAATCAATAACATGGTTAGGATCATGTACATATTTTTTTAGCAAAGAGACATGAAATACATTATGCACATTCATGGAAGCAGGCAATGCAAGCATGTATGAAATTGGCCGTATTTTGTCTAATATCTCAAATGGACCACAAAATATGGCTACCAACTTTGTACAACTACCCAACTTCAAAGAGATCTTCTTGGGCTTAACTTTTAAAATCACATACTCCCCCACTTTAAATTCTCTAGCTATCATGTTCTTATCTACATAAACTTTCTATCTATCTTGAGCTTCCTTTAAGTTCTACTTAATCCGAACCATATGGTCTTCCATATCCTTGAGGAATTCTGGCCCAAGTACCACTCTGTCTATTGGGTTGTCCCAACTCACTGGAGTATTGCATTTCCTTCCATACAATGCTTCAAATGGGCCTATTTTCAATGAATCTTGATACCCATTATTATAGGAAAACGCAACCAAGTGCAAGTACTCTTCCCACTTATATGGCTTATCCATCACATACATCCTCAACATGTCTTCAATTACTTGGTTGACTCTCTCTATCTTCCCATATGACTGTGGATGGTATGTTGTGCTAAAGTTCATATTTGTGCCAAATCCTTTAAATAATCCTCTCCAGAAATTTGAATTAAACTTTGTGTCTATGCCCGAGACAATTGTCCTAGGTATCCCAAGCAACCTAGCAATCTCTTTCATGTAAATTTATGCAATATTAGTTGTTGTATGAGTTGTTTTAATAGGAAAAAAATGAGTATCCTTTGTCAATTTATCAACCACTACCATGATCGAATCATGTTGTCTAGTTGTCCCTGGAAATTTTGTTATAAAGCCAATGGTTAGCACTTCCCATTTCTTCTCTGGAATTGGTAAGGGTTGTAGCAAACCCACTGGGTTCCTATGCTCATCCTTCACTCTCTGTCATTCCATACATCTGGCGATGTAATCAACAACATTCTTTTTCATTCCTAGCCAAAAAAATTGGCTTCTTACTGCTGCAATTATTTTCTGGTAACCAGGATGTCCGACATATGGAACATTATGCATTTCCTTTAATACCAAATTCCTATGTTCTCTGGAACTAGGAACATAAATTCTATTTTTATGCATAAGTAATCCATATTCCTTCTTCTCATACTCTTTCATTTTCTATTGTACATATTCTTGTTGTAAGATTTCCTTTACATGTAGGTAATGTTGATCTATAACATCTAAAATTCTTCTCTTCAAATCTGATTGATCAAATGCATACTGAAAGTTGTAGCATGCATGAGATGTACTCTTCTACTAAGTGCATCGACAACTTTATTTTATTTTCCTTTGATATGCTTGATGTAAAAGCCGTATTCACTTAAAAATTCCATCCATGTTGTCTGCCTAGAATTCAAAGTTGGTTGTTCAAAAAGATACTTCAGACCACTATGGTCTATTTTTAATTCAAATCTCTTTCTCATGAGATAATTTCTCCACATATTTAATGCGTGAAAAATGGAAGCAAGTTCCAAGTCATGTGTGGCATAGTTCCTCTCATTTTATTTAAGATCTATGGACTCATAACCAATGACATGTCCATTTTGAGTGAGGACTCCACCAAGCCCTTCCTTACATGCATCTATACATAGCACAAAATTTTCATTTGGGCCGGAAATATTTAAAACTGGTGCACCAATAAGTAATTCTTTCAACGGATTAAATTTCTCTTCACACTTAGATGTTCATTCAAATTTAATTCCATTCTTTTGCAAAGAAGTGATGGGATGAGAAATCCTAGAGAACCTTGCTATAAATCTTATGTTGTAACCAACTAACCCCATAAAATATCTAACTTATGAAACATTCTTGGGTGTTGGCCATCCTCTAATGGCTTCAATATTCTTTGGATATAATACTATACCATGTTATGAAATAATGTGTCCTAAGTAATGGATTTTTTCTTGATGAAAATAAAACTTACTAAGCTTGGCATACAACTGATGTTCCCTCAACAATTGCAATACCAATCTTAGGTGATGTCCATTCTCTCCCTCAGAATAGAAAAGTATGTCATCCATGAATACTATGACAAACTTATCCAAATAATCTATGAATATTCCATTCATTAAGCACATAAAGATAGTTGGTGCATTGGACAGTCCAAATGGCACCACTACAAATTCATAATTCCCATACCTGGTTCTAAAGGTTGTCTTATTGATGTATTCTTATTTGATTCTTACCTGATGGTATCTCGATCTCAAGTTTATCTTGGAAAACATCTTTTCCCCTCTTAGTTGATCAAAGAGGTCATCAATTCTGGGTAGAGGGTTCTTGTTCTTCATAGTGGATTTATTCAGTTGTCTAAAGTCAATACACTTCCTCAAAGTTCCATCTTTCTTTTTGACAAAAGGTATTGGTGCTCCCCAAGGTGAAACACTTGGATGTATGTACCCTTTCTTCAACAATTCTTCCAACTTCATTTGTAATTATTTTAATTCTGGTGTACTCATTCTGTAAGGTGTTTTTGACACTGGGGCAACTCGTGGCACTAAATCAATAGAGAAATCTATCTCCCTTTATGGTGGTAGCCCTGTTATTTCTTGTAATACATCTTCAAATTCTTGTAGTACCAAAAACATATTCAAGGCTTGGCCCCTTTGTCTTTTCTGGCTCCTCCACATGGGTTGCATACAATTGACATCCTTTTCTGAAACATTTCTTTAGTTGTAAGGCTGAAATATCTCTTATAGAGATGGTTCTTGGAACTCCTTTCACAATGCTCTATTTTCCATCTCCATCAAGACATGTAAATGACTTTCTATGACAATCTAGGACAAAATGATGCTTTTCCAACCAATCCATTCCAATTAGAATATCATAAGACCCCAGTGGTATAATATTTAGATCAACACTAGTATTCATACCATTAAGACTTATGGAACAACCTCTGACCATATCATGGATTCTCCTTTTGGTTCCAGTGGCTAGCTGAACCAAACTTGATTTTTCAAGATTATTTTTATCCAAACATAATCTATCCATTATTTTAGGATCAATGTAACAATGAATTGCTCCTGAATCAATTAAAATAGAAACAGGATGGTTAATGATATTACCTTCCACCTCAATCATATTGGATTTGTACTCTACTTATCAATCATCTAAGGTTGCATAAATTATTCCCATGTATTCTACTATTGTAGCCTCTTGGATGTTGTGTATGGTCTTCACTCCATCCTTCCTATGAGGGAAATCCTTATACAAGTGATCTTCTTTGCATCCCCAACATTGGATTGGTGGTATTCCCATTTTTCCCAAGGAGTCTTCTTTCTTGGATTCATCCTTAGCATACTGGTCTTGATGATTTTTATTAATCTCATTTATGTTGAAGGGAGGTTTGAATCCCTTCTTCCTATGATTAGACTTCTACTTATTCTTATCCTTCCAAGATTTCAGCATGGACTCTTTATCTTTTCCTTGCTCATACATGTACTTAGCCTTCCTGATGGTCTCAGTCAAAGTCTTTGGTTCATCATATTGAATATTCTCTTTATAAAAGGATGGAAATCCACTTAAAAACATTTGTAGTTTTACCTTCTCATATTTTATAAACCCCACATACTTTAACATCCCCAAGAACTTCCTTTCATACTCTACCATGGTTGCGCTTCCCAGCCTAATTTCAAAGAAATCCTAGATTTTCTTGTCATAGAAGTGTTATGAAAGGTACTCCTTCTAAAAATATTTCTTGAACTACTTCCAAGTGAGCCTACTCTCATCAACAAGCTCAACTTGCTTCAGCTGATCCCACCATATACCAACTTTCCCATGTAAATGGTAGGTGTAAATCCTGACTTCTAGGTTTGATGAGTAGTTATGCAATTGAAAATACCTCATGAGTCCAAACAACCATGCCTCAACATCATCTTCCCTTTCTCTTTCACCATCAAAGGATGGTGGCTTAAGCCTCCTCAACTCTCCCTGCAAACTTTCCAATTCATGTCTTCTTCTTTGGTGCCTAACAGGAGACACCTATGGACTACTTATGGAATCTTCAGATGCATAAAACTTTCTTGATAAGTAAGGAGGTGAAAGATGTTTATAAGTTCCGCTAACACTTCTTGAATAACCATATCTTCTGTGGTCATCTTCTCTTTCATGATATCTTCCCTCTTCTTTCTGCTTCAATCCATTCTTTGTTTTCATGTGCAATTGATTTAAGATTTGGATCACTTGAGATTTTATCTGATTTTTTTCTCTCATCAGTCTCTCATTGTCTACTTTTTAGCTCTGCACTTCTATTTCCAGGCTTCTCATAGTCTCTATCAATGTTTCTTGCTCCCCTCTAGCCTTGTGTTTGTTGGATTCTATCTCTACATTACCAACTCTGATATTTTGACCTTTGGCCTATTTAGCATGGATGGAATCTCCCTCTCCTTCTTCCATTTCTTGAATATGCACTCTGAAATGATATGTTTAAACCCATTAATTCTACAAAATGTGCAAGTGACCTTTTTTTTATAATTATGCATATTAATTTTTTTTTCCAAACAATGCTACACATCCTTTTTATTCTCAATTCATGAAGAATATATATATCAGTCTGCATCATATAACACTTCCATGTTATCTCTTAGCCGATATATAATTCAATTCTACAAAGGCACTTCCTTCAAACTACTTCCCTAGGTGACCACGACTTGAAACCATGGGATTAATCTGTCCTTAGCACTTCGCTCCGTGTTCTTCCACACGGGATATTGCACGAATAACATAATTGAGGGTTGGGTTACCTCCCAGGACCTTTTTAACTTATCATGAGACCAACGCTAGGACCAAGTTTTTTGGACTTCAGCCTTCGACTGTTCTCCATTTTCAACTTCCAATTTCTCTCGGTGCTACCCTTTGCCGAAGTCTTCACTAACTCCACCAACAAAAATAGGACGGTTGAGATTTTCTCTCCCATTGAATGGACAACCCCATCCCCAGATGGAGGCTTAAAAAAAAATCGATGGTTTTGACTTAATCAAATGTTGATATGGACATATCTCCGCCAATTCATAAATTTGGTGCTTCGGGGCTCTGCAACATTCAATTCTTGTATCTCTCAATTCCCCTAGAGTGATAATCCTTCGAAGTAATTATCGTGCTCCTCCTTCTTGATCCAACAGTCGATAAAGGTCATGAAGGGATCCTAGATAGACGGGTTGCATTCCTTCGTGACTTTAGGCTTCGACACTTTCCACTGATAGAAACTTGGAAACCCCTGGATTCACATACTCTTGGAGGCGACATGGCACGCCGATGTCACCTAGGGTGACATGGAACCATGGAACATGTGCCACATGTCACTAAAAAATAGACAGATCAAGGTCCAAAAGGTGTTGAATTCTGGTGACACATGTCACCATACGACACCTTTCCACTTGGCACAAGCCATGTCATCAACCACACGTACAATCCACACTTTTTTCCTTGATCTCCAGTTGAGATCAAATCTAGGACTTCGAGACTCCGAGCTTCGGAAGTTTCTCAAGTCCAACACATGCTATCTCTTGGATAGACAAATTTTGAACTGAAATCAATGACTCACACTCCTCCCACAACCAACGACTGTGATTAACTCCAGGCTTCGGGTTTCGAGGCTTCTCGCTCTAGACGACCCCCACACTCCCGAACTATCGAACGCCGAAGTGTTGAGGTTATGAAGATCTAAAACTCCACTATCCATACACCCTTACTAGATCTGACAGTAGACATACTTTTTAAGTCCTTCCCTTGACCTAATGATCAACAGGACTTCAAGACTTCGACGCTCCAGGACTCCAGGTTATAGCAGTTCATCAAAGTTTAAAACTTCTTATAGTGAAAACTCCTGAAGTAGTCAATGCTGAATGACCACGATCAATGATGGATATCCCTCTATGCCTCCCATTTGATCAGACAACTAACGGGGCTTTGCGAATCTATCCTTCGATAGTTCAATATTTTCCTACCTACCAAGTTCGTCGAAGTGGAAAAGTTATGAAGTTCTTCCTCTCCTACTTGGCTTCAATCAACAACTGATGATTGATTAGCCAGATCCGATGGTTGGGAATTAATTCTTACCTAACCTCTTGTTCACCTCCATCAGATGACCCTTGATCACCTGCCTTATGATCAGATTGTCCGGATCTCCCTTGATCCCATGGTGGTGATCGCTCTTGAATTCAAAAAGAACGGTCACGATTGCGTGATCTTTTACAAAAGATATTTTATGTTCTAACTACTGCGCAATCTCTGCAATGCCATTTATCCTAATATTTTTTATTCAAGGTGTACTTGATCTTAACCAAAATATCCTGTCTAATAGATTCGACCCCTTCTGTCCTGATGTTTCAACCTGTGGCTCTGATACCAATCTGTAATGTACTGTTGGCAGCCAACCCATTTTTTTTTTTATTGCTCTCAAAAGCTGCCTACACCCCTTGTGGTATTATGACAAATCATTGTCGCATTGTACTTCTAGACATTCATCTCATTCTGCGACAATTACAATTTGATTTCGATTCAGTTTTCACAACTGCAAGTGTGAAAACACCTCTTTCGTTGCCGAGGTTGTCGTCGTTTTTTTTTTGGTTGATTTGCTGAAAGACACTTGACCACTGTTTTATTACATGATTGCTAAAAGGCTCTCTCGAACTTATGTCTTGTTTACACATTTAGATATGATTTGATTCCTAAACCTTTGGGCATAAAAGTTATTGGTTT